>JAVTVY010055636.1:0-30882 GCA_036873755.1 Hanleya hanleyi | reverse complement strand
AAATCATGTAATTTTGAGCCTAAAAGTCGGGTACGTGTACATGGAGCAATGTATTTTAAGTCGAGTGTCAGAGCAGTGCTAGGGAGGAATGTATGACAAGTCGAGTGTCAAAGTCGTGTTAGGAAGGAACGTACATGAAGTAGAGTGTCAAGGCGGTGTTAGGGAGGAATGTATGTAAAGTCGAGTGTCAAAGCGATGTTAGGGAGGAATGTATGTGAAGTCGAGTGTCGAAGCAGTGTTTGGGAGGAACGTACATGAAGTCGAGTATCAAAGCACTGTTAGGTAGGAATGTATGTGAAGTCGAGTGTCAAAGCGGTGTTAGGGAGGAACGTACATGAAGTCGAGTGCTGTTAGGGAGGAACGTTTATGAAGTCGAATGTCAAAGTGGTGTTAGGGAGGAATTTATGTGAAGTCAAGTGTCAAAGCGCTGTTAGTGTTTCCATGACAAATTAAACACTTTATTGCTTGCCGTTCTGCAGGTGTAAATTGCGTGCAGAAAGAAGGTCTTCTTATGTTCCATTGTCCCGCTGCATTCTGCCGTAGAGATAAAAACTTGAAGAAAGATAATTTTCATGTTGGCGGTCTTCATTTTCCATTTTGCTCCTGCATTCTGACGGTGTTAATTTTGACGTTGCAGGGTTAGGGTTAACACTTCCTTCCATTCTGCCGGTGCAAAGTGCCGGCAGAAAGAAAGTCTTTCATTTTCTATTGTGCCGCTGCATTCTGTCGTACAGAGAAAAATTAATTGTATTCCTTTTTGACGATGTAAAGCGTCATTTTGGAGAAAGACAATCTTCATTCTGACGTTGCAGGGTTAGGGTAAACCCTTACTTCCATTCAGGCGGTGCTAAATGTCGGGATAAAGTCCTTGATTTTCCATTGTGCCGCTTCATTTTGTCGTACAGAGAAAAAGTGACCGTCTTCCATTGTGGCGCTGCAATATGACACTTTAAAGAAAGATGGTATTAAATTATCCATTGTGCCGTTCATTCTGCCGTACCGAGAAATTTATGTTTGCCGTGATAAATTGATCACTTTGTTTCCTTCCATTCTGCGGTGCAAAGTGCTGGCAGAAAGTCCTTGATTTCCCACTGTGCCGCTGCATTCTGTCGTACAGAGAAAAAAATGATTGTGTTTCATTGCGACGGCGTAAAGCGTCAATTTGAAGAAGATAATCTTCATTCTGACGGTCTTCTTTGTGACGTTGCAGGGTTAGGTTTACCCCCTCCTTCCATTCTGCTAGTGCAAAGTGCCGGCAGAAAGAAAGTCTTTCATTTTCCATTGTGCCGTTGCATTCTGTGGTACAGAGAAAATTGATTGTGTTTTATTTTAACGGTTTAAAGCGTTAGTTTGAAGAAAGACAATCTTCATTCTGACGGTCTTCATTGTGACGTTGCAGGGTTAGGGGTACCCTTCCCTTCCATTACTTTGAATAAAGATGGTGTTGTATTATGCCGCTTGTACCGCTGAAAGTAAATGATACACTTATGTGTTGTTGATGTATTATCGCTGGTATAAAGTAATCAGCGCATTTTACTACTTCCACACCCAAAGTAAGGGATGGTGGAGGTTCTCAGCCCTCTTATATAGTCTCTCGCGTGCTTCCTTACATGAAGTATCGACCTTGATCTACCAGAAAACTACGGTTATCACCCATATTATGTAACAAACTTGAGCATCGTTCTATAGAGGACATTTACCAAAGAAATCTTTGTCATTTTAGAAATAGTTCTTTCTTTGCAGATCGTTAAGTGTAATGTTAAATATATATCTGACATTATTGACTCAAATGGCGAAATACTGAAATTTCATGATTTCAAATAAAAATTTGATATAAAAGGAACTTTCCTGAAATTTAACAAACTTAAACCAGTATTCCTAGAGAATGGATTAATATATTGAATCCGTAATTTGGTATCCAATTACAGACAAAGCAGGTAATACAGTATACTGTCGAAGTCGAATTGGCAGGGCAGAACAAGAGATGTAGTTCTACTATAACCTATTGACTTATCAACCAGATGTATTAATTGTATCTTTTGAAACATGTGGGAATGGCACTGAATATATCAGAGCAAAACGTATTGAAAATTACTTTCAGCGTGTAATGTATTGCTTTCATCGTGTAATGGAGACAAAACGAATGTAAAAACAGATAAGACGAGAGTCGACCAATATAAGCCATTTCGACATTTGTTTAGGCGGATTCCACCTTATTAACTCTTCTGGTTAGCTTCGGATCAAAGAAAAAGAACAACTGAAGACTTATAATATTGCAGGATATCATATTGGGGTTATTGTTATCCTACTTGTATGTACAATATAACATCATCAAACCACCGAACATTGGTTACTGTCGCGGTGTTCGTATCAGTTGTTTTGTTTACTGGTGAGAGCCGTTGACAGCCGTGTGTCGGGATGAATTGGATTACAAACTGACGTGGAAGAACACTGTTTTGGGCAATTTAATAAAGAACAAGCGCTAGATGAGCGCAAAGACCTCCGTCGAGGCAATAGGGTCCGTCGAGGCAATAGAGTAGGGGAATACATCACTGAATAACGTAGGGCCAGATGCCAAGCTCAATTTTGCATTTGTTGGCGTTAACTTCACTAATCTAATTAACCTGGGATTGAGGGTTCGCCACTAGCATGTTCAGCTAGGGATGTGGAAGTCACATTCCCCGCAAATACTTTTTGTCTGATTTCACGTGCTTGAAATATTGGGACATGAAATAGATTATATGGATGGAAAACCTGGAATCCTGCATGTGACCCTAGACCCCCTTATCACCTTAACCCGCCTCACCCAAAACAACAAGTTAGCGGCAGAAATGAGACCCTGTGTGTCTTGTACCAACTTGCTTGTGATTTTGCCCTACACGACAACACTTCATATTTTGTATGTGTATATATAGCATCATCATTGACAGAATCCTCTACAAAACACACCTGTATACTGGTGTTACAGGTCACCTTCACCATACTGCATTATTGGCCATAGACTTGTACATGTATCACATTCATATTGAATGGTGATGCCTGATTGGATTATTGCCCATAAGGAACAATTGGCTGGATTCCAGCAAATAAAACGTTCATGTTAATCATAAACAACATACAATTAATAATAGTATCAAATAATTATATTTATTCCTTGGCAACATCAATGTATTACAGAAAATATTATGACTGAATCATGGTAACAGATATTCAATGGTATATATGTCTACACTAAACTGAAGGAGACCCATGATGCTTATTATATTATGTTGTAAAACTCCACTTGCTAATCTCCATTATGTTGCTTATTGTGAAAATAAATGAAGTTATGAAAATAAATTTAGTATGATTGCACATTGCCCTCAAATTAGAAATATCTTCAGCAGCTAAAGTTAAGCCAATCATAACAATATATGACACCATGGTATTGTTGTAATATCACCCATCACTGATTGTAATCTGCTAACATAGAAAGGTACACATACTTGAAAACATGTTCTTGTGTGTATTGATCTTTGGTTAAGAATTAATGTAATTAATGCATGAGATACATATACCTATTCTTTGTGTTATTCTGTATGCCGTTCATTTTTATGAATTTTATGTATATGTACATATACCAGAAATGGAATTAAAATTTGAAAAAAAATAATCAAAATATGTTCGTTTTTTACCTCTACTCAGGAAATGAAGTCTTTGTTTCGGCGCAAAGATTTTAAATCAAATGTTGCTGGAAAGAACATGAAGGGGCTGTATTAATTTTTTCTATTTATTTATAGTTAATAGTTAATTTTTGAAGAGATCCAGTTTGGAAAGTGATAATATATAGGCCTACACTGAATCGTAGATCTCAATATTAACACTATTTCAGTAGCTACATCATTTTAGACACATTCAAGTCAAGGGTAATAAAGTTGATGAAAATATTTGCAAAAAAGTACCGTATAGATCTACACTGGTGCAGACCAGAAACATACAACTTTTTGCCTAAACTTGGATAATCTTATCTATTCAAATATTCCAAGCTGGAGCTGCTACCGCTCAAAACTGGCCGGCAGATATTTTATGACCTTTGATGACATTTGTGGAGCATGTTGCAGGACTTCAACTTCTATGGATCTGATATTATCCCATTCTACATGATACTGTTGCCATAGCACCAATAAACTAGGTCTGTTCATTTATGTGTTCTAGATCCAGGAGCTATTGGGAGCTGCAGGTTTTGTAGAAGTTAGATTTAATTATTCTGAGTGAAGGAATGAAGTCTAGCATGGTTGTTTTAAGTTAGAACTCGGCATCCTTGGAAATTAACACGGATTGACACATGTATCACCCTGCAGGTGGTCAATACATGCGTAACGTTTATTTCCTGTGGAATGGGCTGATATCCAATAGTGGTGGTGATGGTTCATACAATACTATGTGGCCAATCACCGGCTCTGATGTTCACCACCTCTCTCATTCCACACCTTTCTCACCCAGCTAAACCAATCAATAGTCTGTATTTGGTACTTCCAGTTCATCCAGTACATCCATTGTGTAACATTCCTGCTTCGCCTTATATCAGGAGTGCTGAATCCATAACCTACAGGTTGGAATCAATTGTATACATTTAATATCAAAACTCAGTTCATTGGAATGTTTATGGCTTTCATTATATTTCATTCTTTCATGATACACAACCACATGTTATCCATTATACCAGTTCTTTATCTATAGAAATGATCATGATGATGTGTATATCATATACATAATCTCACCTTTCATACAACTTACTTGTACTTAATAGTACTGGAACCTGACCATGTTACAAGACTTCGCAAACGTATGGAATGAATACTATGAGAACTTAATCCAGTCTATACATGAGTGATCAATAATATGAATCCTGAAGAACGATGATGGATCTTGGCCACTGGTTGGATTGGAGTTCAATGATGTTCATTTTAGTGGCATGAGCATGATAAGAAGCCAGAAAATTATATAATCTAGAGCACGATTGTTTATATGAGTAACTTCTCTATGGAGCAATGTTTTGGGAAAGGTTCTCCATGCTATTGGTCAAAAATCTCTGTTTTTTTAAAGAAGTTGTTTCATAAGTTTACAAATTTCTTCCAATTCAATAATTTACATGTGGAATGTAGATACTCCTTTGTTTCAACTACAATTCAGAATAAGCAGATTATTTTTCATCAAAAGCTATCTGATGGTGTATGTGCAGACTTGAAGATTGTGTAAAATGCTAATGGCTTGCCATAATACATCAGTATTAATACATGTAGTAGGATACATACCAGCTGGACTTGAAACTGCATAATACTTCCAATGGGTTTTGTGGTATAGGCATACATGTGTCACAGCACACACTGTGGACATCTATAAACTGTATGGGATAAATGAAAAGGAAAGGTTTACAATGTTATATCTCAAACAAAATTAGCATAAAAAGTATATGTATATTATTTATCAGCTTTATTAAATACAGACTCATGAATGCAGGTGGATCTAATTGGTACTTCTGCAAAATCCTCTGTTTTCACTCGTTCATTTTAAATGGACTGTAAATGGAGAAAGCTGAGAATGGTAAGGGGTAAAAGGTAATTTGATAGATTCAAGAATAATTTTTAATTCGGTGTATTGAAATGTTGACATACTGCTGGGGGATGAACCTTTGAAATGGAAATTGGCACAGAGACACATGTGGTTTGACAAACAATAAGCTATGATTTGATGCTTCATTACAATAATGCTGGTAAATGCACAAGAAATTCATGCCAAAATAAAGAGCCTAACACCCCCCCCCCCCTTCAAGGAAATTGAATTGATCAGAAAATTTTAAAATAACTGTTTTTTTAACAACCAGGCTGGTGGATATCATCAACTATTATAGATACAAGTATCAGTAAAATCAGGGCATCGTCCATCGTGCTGTTATTTGCATAATTCGGACCAATGTCTTCAACAGTCAGTGCGTGCATGACCTCCCATATATGTGTAGTAACTTCAGCTACCTAGATATTAGCCAGTATAGAAGACAGCCCTACCTGCCGGTTAAAACCCTGAGAGAAGTCGTGTCACGTCTGTTGCAGTCCAGGTCAAGTCGTTCTCTGGCTTCTTTTGCAAGCCCGCGAGTCCCTCTCATTGGCTAGAGGGCAATCAGCGCCCTCTACCAAGGGGAGAGAGAGAGAGAGGAGACAACTCTTGTAATATTAAAGCAATTGTCTCCCCTGCTACACTGGCCTAATGTTCGTTAATAGTCTGTGATATTCTATCACTGAAATGTGAGAAAACCTATTCTTACTACACTCTTCCCCCTTTTCTTTTTTGAGGAAGGGCGTACCAGCGACTGCAGTCTAAAACTCCAGCAAAGTATTCGCAAGGACAAAAAACATACCATAAAAGTACGGAACTGTACCTAAAGCTTCCCCTACTTTGAACTGGGCTAAAAACCGGACATTACCTAATAACAAACTACGTAATATTAGTCCGACAATAAAATACCCAACCCCAGATCATGGAAGCTGATCTCTAACCCCAACCCTCAGGTCGATTTTTCAACAGACCTCTAATTTCCCAAAGAAGACCCAAAGGAGCTGGAGCGAACTGGCCCACTTTAAGTACCAGTCCGACTCACTATGGAATCTACCTTTCCCCCAACCTCCCCTTCCCCTCATAAATTAAGGGCTCACCAATTTTATGTCAGCCCCTCTTAAATTGAGAGGCTGGCTACACTATACAGCCTGTCAAGAAACAGACCGACTAATGAAATAATTGCCAGACTCTCCTACATTCAGGGACTGACTATATCACACAGTCTATACAGTTTTGACTAACTGACTATATCAGACAGTCTATCAAGTTTTGACTGACTATATCAGACAGTCTATCAAGTTTTGACTAACGACAATAGCGACAATAACTTTTAGACTGTCAGCACTCGATGAGAGCTTGCTCAGTTTGAAAACCTATCAGTCCCTATTAAATTGAAAGACTGGCTATAATCAGGCTGATCAAGGAATAACTGCCAGACTCAAGTAACTAGAGGGACTGGCTATATCAGATATCCCAACAAGAATAGTTTGACTTAGGCAATAACTGCAAGACACTCAGTCTCTCAGTAGTTGAGTGACTGGCTAACGAACATAGTCTGACTAATACAGTAACTGCCCGTCAGTCCACACATTGTGGGACTACTCATATAGCTTAAGGCTTCAAGAAACCAATATCCTCTGTATTCATCAACAGAGACACACACATGAAGAATCAACGCATGTGAAACACCTGTGCACAAGGTGCCGCTAACACGTCAACTCAACATGTGGATGAATCTGCAGGATCAGAAGGAATATCGGAATCCATTGAACAGAAGTGCACTGCGTTGCTGATGTTACCGCATTGCCAATGATCAATTAGCCAGGGTCTGAATAAACATATCCAAAATGATCCCCAAATTTGATCAGACATAATGCTCCACAGTGAGCATTCAACCAAACAAGGTCAAGGCTTGTCCGATGTCTGACTTTTATTTCAGACCCTGATTCAATAAATTTAAACCGGGATGACAAACACCGGTGCATAACTCACTGGGGCTTCCATAGAGAAGACACAAGCAGAGTTGTGGCCACAAACTCCTTTGGCCCTGTGTCTCCAACATGGATTGCCCCGTCATTCTCTCCCCTTGTTAAATCATCCATCACAATTCGCACACACCTCGGCAAAAACTCATTTAGCATCCAAGTAACTTCCACTTAACCAATGCCGAATGATGTGGCCAACCGTGAGGGTTGTCAACCCACAGATAAATTACCAAACCCGCCATTCCACAACCCCATCCACTACACTTTCACTCAAACCATTCTCCTAACCCCCTAAAAGTTGAACATATCTCCACTGCAACACACATTGCACATTTTTCCAACACATATCACATGTCCTCCCAACACACCGTTCTAAAATAGGTACACACACCACACTCTGCAGAACACTCAATCTACCAAAAATAATCATTCTAAAACATAGGCCCACACATCACAACACATCATTATCCAGCACCCCCCATTATTCAACATCCACACATATCACAGATTTCTTGTCAGACATTTTATCATTTTTTTTTATCTTTCCCCCAAAAACCAACCTACACAACATCAAACCAAAATGCCACATCACCTACATCAAAATACAAAGACATCAACATCAAAATCAACTCAAAACAGTGTGCTAGATGGCACCACATGCCACTGCCCGCTGTCAATCTGCATTGCCCCCTAACATTACCAATGCTAAAAGAGAACTAAACTGAAGAATTGTCCAAACCGGTCATCATGCATCAACATTTTACTGCAGGAATCCCCATGTTCCCAATAACCAGGACCTTCTTCCTAAAGTCAACGACACAGCCATAAGCGGACAGAAAGTCCGAACCCAGTAACAAATCCTGAACCACCGGGGCTACAACCATGTCTCCAAAACAGTTAAACCCTGCAATGGAAAGGGGAACCTGTCGAACCAACATTCCCATACTGGCCGTACCCTGAAATGCACCAGTTAGCTTAATGGGAGTGGATGACAGTCCCATAAGCCCTAACTTTCCAAATAATTCCTTACTCATCACTGTTACCTGAGAATCAAAAGAATTACAAACTGCTTTCGGTAAGAAAGAGTAATACTCGATGGCCTTGCCATGCATGCACTCAGTCAAACGCTTTAGAGATTTTGCCTTACTCCACTTCCGATCTTGAGCTTCTAATTCAAATTTAATTTTAAACGGCGACCAACCTTTGGCATCGCCGGAAAAAACTAATGTTTTCGGAAGTGAATGGCTGCTACTACGTGTAAAAGGTGATGCCGAGGGGCTACGGCCACGTGATGTTAAAGGGCTACGGCTACGCCAGCGTACTGTTGGAGGACCACGGAGAAGTCTACGCGATCTCAAATTCGCTTTATGTTGCCGTATAGGCTGCGAAACATTTGGCTCAATTAAATTATCTCCCTTGTCCTCCTGACCATGAGCAATGCCAGAATGATCAATGGGTGGAGAGGAATGGCTACCTTTGTGCTCCTCCCCAACCTTACTATGTGAAGGGACGAAAGGGTCAGAGATGGGCACAGAAAGGTGCTCCACCCTCTGATCATGCCCTGACCCCTCGCCAGCATTCACCACCCCTGCATCCATATAAGGTGCATGCTGGGCACCCTCACCAGCATTGCATTCCCCACCTCCCAACCCCGGCATTTGCACAACATTGACCACAGACAAATTTTCCTGCTCAACGTTGCCCATTGACAGCCTAACAGCACCATCACCAGTCTGCACTGAACAAGCATCAGCCCCCACCCCTCTAACCATTGGAGTAGACGTCTGGCCACGCATCATGGTCACCAGCATTCCAACCTGGTCCCCCATGTTGGTAAACCCTGCCCCTAATTGGGTCTCCATCCCCCTTAATTCCGTTCCCACCCAGCTCTCCAATTTACAAACATTCTGAACACATTCTCTCAAGCTCTCAGAGATCCCCTCCTGGTTAGATACCAGCTGATCGATTTTGATAACACATTCTGTCAAGGTCTGAGAGAGACTCTGAACAACAGATTCCCTTTCCCCCCTTAAATTTTGAATGTGATTTTCCATCTCAGTTCGCAATTCGCCTACATGTTTTTCAATTAAATCTGAAACATACTCGGGGCAAATGGAAACATCTATCCCACTAATAAGAGAATTCTCCATCAAAGGATTCTTCTGGAATTGTTCAATATTATGTGCCATTGATACGTCTACTGGTAACAGTTCTGTCATGGTGTGAATTGTGGGACTGCACAAAAATGCAAATGAAAATATTCAATAAACCGCAATACTCACTTCCAAAATGGCTGCCATAAAATAAATTTACCTGCCTTACTTGATTTGTCAAAATACTATTAACCAGACTCGCCTCCAATGGTACAAATCTAGCTACAATAAATTCCAACCAAGCTGCAGGAAAAATAAAATGCGCAGCTCAAAATTTACCGGTCAACCAACTTGACAGCAAAAGCTGTGATGCACAATAAATTCTGTTTTCTGTATAAAACAGAACTAAGTAGTTGTGTCAACTACTCACACTTAGTGAGTTTCCACTCCAGAAACTCACTAGAAAAAATGAAGCACTTATAACCTGAACGCACACACGTTACCGCAGTCAATGCGATCAAGTGTGCTTATTCAACTCAAACCCATCAGGAAAAATGAAAAAGAACAAGACCCTTCAAAGCAAGTGCATCACGCGTTACCACAGTCAACGCGTTGTTGCAACTTCCCTGTGGAGTCCAAAAACTAGAAACAAACCAAGCCAAATAAAATACAAAACTATCGCTCTCTCTAGTGGCCCAGTTAATGCCTAATGGCTCAATAGCAAGTGTGCTGAATACCAAACAATCAAATGGTGTCAATCAATACCAAATGAGATGGAGTTATCAGCAATCAAAGTCTATTTGCCAAAATGAATAGGATCAAAACTCACCGAGTTGGCATTTTGCAATCACTCACTAAATTATGGTTGCCTATTTAATAAATGACCTTCAAATGTTCCCAAAATCAACTGGTGTTGCCCAACAATACCCGATTACACTCTAATCGGGTGCAATGTTGATGCTACACCAATTGTTTTTATTTTTTTTTTCTTGTTTCAACTAAATGTAAGAGTGTGTGTTTTAATAAACACCAATCACTCAACCAAAATCAGATGGTGTCACTTGACACCACCAGACCACTATGTAATTGAGTGTAGTGCCGATATGTCAACACTCAAAAGAAAATTTTAATTTTATATATATTGTTTTTTTCCAAAGTAAACTCAAGGATATGTGTTTGAATAAACACTAAACCTAAGCTTCACTCACAATCAGATGGTGCCACTTAACACCACCAAACCGCCAAAATCAGATCGTGCCACTTAACACCACCAGACCACAATCAAATTGAGTGCAGTGTTGATATGTCAACACTCAAATCTCAAAATACGACCAGAGGTTGTGTTGTATTGAACACCAAACAATCAACCACATTCACCAGATCAAAATCTGATTAAATATGGTACAAGTTTGTTAACACCCCACCACCAAAATATTGACTGTTTATTTAAACTCAAAATTTATTACTCCCAAAATACTGAGTGTATTTCAGCAACACTCACCCTTTTTACAGTGTAAGTCACCATCGAGTACACCATCAAGGTTTACAGTGTATAATGACCACCACAGAATATGAGGTCAATTCAATTTGTACAGTGTAACTCACCAAATCAGAATGAACACCAGCAATTTATGTATTCACTATGAAAACTAACAGGTAGCATTGAGCTACATGTAACACTTCACGAAAAGCCACGCTTTGAGGATAAATTTTGACCAAGTCCAAAATAAACTAGTTACTGTACCAATATATTAGCAAATCTATTGAAACATTAATTTGAATGTTCCATGCCATGGCTAGCAAGGATTTCAATCAAATGAGAGAAAATCCCCCACATTCAACATAAGCACCAGCCAATCCCTCGCGCAATAGCTACCAGGCCAGGCCAGGTGAACTTGACGATGAAATTGGGCGAATTCCAAAAATTACTAAATTGAACTCTAGCCTTTAGGCCATAGATTTTCAGTGAGTGTCCCAATCAAATTCACAAAAACTGACCACCGGAAAAGTCAATGTAGTTTGACCGATAATACAAAGCCAAACTATTGCTATACATTGTAAGTCGACCACACCAGTGAAAAATGGTCAACAGAAATTGACAGTGCGATAGACTCCCACAAACAAGTCTTGATAAGACAACCGTGCAAAAATATAGCAGTGGCACAGCAAGAATAACCACAATTTGTCAACAGCACGACTGATGAATCCACGTACATCACAAGGTCATGCAGTACATGACCCTGTACCCCAAACTCAATCACCGAACCGAAAGGAAATGACTAATATGACCGCGTTCAGTCACTAAAACTTCATCCCATGCTCCAAATCTCCTCCAAAAACCCCAACATTACCAACCTAACCACTGAATACATGAAAAATATAATTATGATGAGACAGCACTATAAACGAAACACACAAATACACGAATGGACACACAGACAGTACCGGTACACATACATGACAACACAAACATTAACATATAAACCATTCAAATATTGCACCTTCAAAACATTTATCCCAACTTCTACTCCTAATTTTCCCTACCAAATACTATCTCAGAAAAAAAAAATACTTCAAAATTCACCAAATCACACAAAATTCTAGCTAAATCTAAGGTGCAATATTGAAGGCAACCAGCAGGCAAGTCTGCCCGCTACACTGGCCATCTAACCAACCTAAACAATTACAATCCTATTCCTTTTTATTCCCGAATGTAACCCTTCAAGTTACTGTCGTTGTTGTTGTTGTTCCAAATAACAACAACAACGTGTCAGTAAACTCGCAAAATTTTCAAAAGGAACGCGAACTCAAACCAAATTGTAAACTGGGGTAGTTCAAAATAACCCCGCTTCACTCGCGATAAATTATACCCAGACAAATATGGCAAATCAAGTCTATCTGACGAAAGAGAAGACTATCAAGGGTCCAATTTTCGTCACAACACACAGACTGTTTTTGGCTAAATTCACGAAACAATCATTGTCAAACTACTTCATATATTGCACAGAGCTTCAGAACTATTGCTGTATAATCTTTAGTTCACAACCAATGAAAGCCAAATCAATTTCATTTGGAAAATCCGCCATCGCGAAAAAACGTGACCATGACGACGAGAAAAAAAATATTCCAGAACTTCGCTGGAAGCTCAAATTTTCACAAAACCCCTTTCATAAAGTAACACACTTCCAGTTTATATCGACCCAATCGTAACTGAAAGCCAACAAGTTTGTCAGGACTCGGAAATGAAGATTTTCACACCCAAATTTTCAAAACCTCAAAATGGCCGCCCATCTGCATTCAGACCGCCATCAAGACGTAAATTTGCCTAAAAATAACCACAAATCTACGCTTAATACTTTAACTTCTGACACCAATTTGTAGTAACTTCAGCTACCTAGATATTAGCCAGTATAGAAGACAGCCCTACCTGCCGGTTAAAACCCTGAGAGAAGTCGTGTCACGTCTGTTGCAGTCCAGGTCAAGTCGTTCTCTGGCTTCTTTTGCAAGCCCGCGAGTCCCTCTCATTGGCTAGAGGGCAATCAGCGCCCTCTACCACGGGGAGAGAGAGAGGAGACAGCTCTTGTAATATTAAAGCAATTGTCTCCCCTGCTACACTGGCCTAATGTTCGTTAATAGTCTGTGATATTCTATCACTGAAATGTGAGAAAACCTATTCTTACTACATATGCAACAACAACAACATGGACTATTTGGTGGCTTCGACAAAAGTCATTAGCTGACAAATACTTTGCGATATATAGAAATGAGGAATGGTGTACTAGGAATCATCGTGTGATAATGTGATACAAATTCAGAAAAACAGCAAAATTCGCATCGTCTATCTCTACAATCTGGAGAGCCGCCATGTTGAGTCTTCCGTTGGAAAATACCTAACTCCTATTACGGGAAACGAGTGAAGCATGATGGGAGTTGGGAAACCGACTAAACAGAAGCAAGGCGCATTGAAATGCATTTCAATGAGGGTTCCCCATTATTTCATAAGTGTCAAAAATTCGCCTTCATGAACCATGGCAAGGCCCATTTAATTGATTATTGAGATGTGGCCTCAAAATTTCGTCAGGAACCATGGCAAGTCCTATTGGAAATCACATGAGTCGTGGGTTCCCCATATGCCAATTTTATGTTGGGAGATTCACGTTGCGTTCCTAGACCTCCGTCTGATCGACGGAGGTAAAATAGGCAAAGAAGGCTAACAGTCAGTCAGATACATTATGCAGGGCTGTAATGCTTGAACGGGTTTGCGTCTCACTCACTCAAGCACAATACACAGTTCTTACGATACAAGTTTTTGTAATTTGTATATAGTTATTATTTGCATTTCCATCATGTTCAGCTTACATATTGTCATGGTATTGTAGTCTATTATTAGACATTGTGGATGTTTCTGGAATATGGGGCTGACGCAAGCTTGTTTACGTACTTTTATGTGAATCAACCACTTAGTTCATTCCAGTCTAGTCTCTCAGGTAGTTCTTTATCAGGGCCTAAATCTTTTAACCCCAGTTACAAAGGTCAAAGGTCAAACACAAAGTCTCAGTCACCCACTTTTAACACTCAAAATATATCTCCCGTTTGCAATTATTGTAAAAAGGAAGGCCATTTAATGGCTAATTGTTTTAAATTGAAAAGAAAACAACAAGATCAAGCCTTTTAAAGCCCAGTGGTTTCCTCACTTCAAGATCTATACCCAATCAGGTTAGTGTCTTTCATAGTGTATATGACGTTAAGATGGTCAGGGACACTGTTCCTATTAGTTCTTTGAAGGGTAAGGTTGACAGTTTTTCAACTCATGTTATGGAGATTTTGGAAAAATTTGTCCACTATGGCTCTGTGTCACTCTCAAGTGATTTATCTGATGCTACTCCTGTGAAGATTTTGCGAGACACGGGCGCGTCCCAGTCTCTTTTGTTGGCAGATGTTTTTCACACTTGTCGGCCTATCGCAGTCCGTTCAAGCTGATCGGGGATCTAATTTCATGTCAGGAATTTTTCAAAAAGTCATGCATGAATTGGGAATAAAGCATAAATCATGTGCATACCACCCAGAAAGCCAATGCGCATTAGGAAGTTTTCACCAGACATTAAAGAAAATGATTAGGACATATTGTTTTGACACTGAGAATATGGAGCTGACGCAAGCTTGTTTACGTACTATTATGTGAGTCAATCGCTTAGAGCTTTCTGGAAGACTATTGTAAATTGTATTTAGATCAGATGATGCGGTAATACTGTGTATTCTAAAAGCTTCTTGATTGGCAGAATGATCTGGAATGCCTCATAGAGTATAAATAACGCATCACTCAGTCATTCAGGAGGGAATTCAAACTGGCTTTTTATGTGGGTCTGTTATACTGTTTCACTATTTGGATTATTTACTCCTGTGTATTAATTGTTGGATGCTGCATAATCTACGCTATTTGTTAAGGGCTATAGGATATTGGACATTTACTGGGACTGTGTGCAACTGAGCAGTGTTGGATTACCATTATTCAGAAGAGTGATTTTTACGCGTCAACAAGGACTGTAAAGTGTACACCGGTATAGCATTGTACAGTAAGACTATATTTCATACATCTATTTGTTGTATTAACCTTACTTAAATTGTATATGATTTTAGCATGTCGTCTGGTAAGAGTTTGGCAGAGACACGTTATTTTTGTTGTTCTGTGAAATGTCACTCACCTACTTTTGCCAAAGCCTTCCTGGCCTGGACTTTCCGGACCTGTCCAGGCCAGGAGGGGACATTTCGCCCCTCTCCTCGCCCCTAACTATTTTTCTTATCTCTTGAGAGAGGGGGCTTACCACACAATACCCTTGGGTCAAGCGCTACTGTCATGGCCTCTGTGATGACATCATTTTTCGATAAGATATTCGATTCTTTAATTTATGTGATTTCTTCGCAAAAACTGCATGATAAATTAGTAAATAGTTTTTGCCCTCGTTTCCTCCCAATAGAGCAGGGAATTTGAAGAAAACTGATCCTCTGCTAGGGGTTTATGGAAATAGGCACAAAATGACCCCAATATGATAAACTGCAAATTCACGGAATGCCATCTCTAATTTTTTCTGTCGTTTCGTAGTGCTACATGTTTTCAGGTCACCCTGTCCCTGTGTAAACCTTATCCCTGTCTGAGCCAGACAAATCCGCTGCACTCATCATCACACCTTAAGTATATCGGTGGGAATGTTTTCAGTAAGACCCATGCTCCATAATGCAAGTCTGTATACTTCGTATCTCCGTACCAGGCGCTGCAAGCAGATTAGGACTGCATAGTTATTACTGGAACTGTCAGTTTAAAATAACAGCCAATGAGCGGACGGTATTTTGGGAAGATGCCAGATTGCGCATTGTGGGTATATTTCGACGAAGGCCGAGTTCAAACGAAGAAAAGCTGGAGGAACCACATGGAGCGCCTCTCAAGTCAAAACAACACCGGAAACAAAACATGTGAATTCAAAACAAGCAGAGGAGAAAAAACATACAACACATTACCTTGTGCCTATAACCCGCACAAATATGGGCATATTCGGAGAGGTCACGAGGTCACGAGGTCACGAATGCTCTCCGGAATGTTTCCGAATCAACCGGTTCGTATTCGTCATGACTTTATAAGATATCCCTCATGGCACGAATTTAATAGACATGACTATGGATGATGAGTAAGATCCTTCCTTAAGGCTGTTCCCCAATATTTCAGGTCACGACATCAAACCTTGTAATATTACGCTTGATGTTTGTTTAACACCGAATTCTACATGTAATAATTTCAAGATTTCTAAGTGTGGACATCGTGTATGTCTCACGTATCCGCTCTTTAATACTTCAGCTTCATTTAGTTCCGCACTAACTGGTAACTCATATTCTGTTAACTCGTAACTTGATCTTAATTGTTCTACTAGAAACTGTATTTATTTAGTTTCCTGTAAGAAGTGTGGTCAACAGTATGTTGGCAAGGCCACCCAAAGACTCCATTTTAGGGTGAACGGTCACAGAAAATCCGTTAGGAAAAAACAATTGCTCATAGGTAAGCATTTTTCTGGGCCCGACCATGGCTGGGATAACTTTAGTATTCAGATCATAGACGTCGTCTATCCATCTACCAAGCATTCCCCCTTTGGATTTGAGAGAAAAATCTGAGAGCGAGAATTATTCTGGATGCTAGAACTTGGGTCGGTGTTTCCGTTTGGTTTAAATGATAATGTGAGTAGGTTCTGCAATGCTACAAACCGCCGTTCAAATATATCCAACATTACCCAGCTATTTAAACTCCATCAACGGGAACATCACAGCCATGGTTGGCGAAAGTTTAATAGTTCGATGATTCACGATCATATCACTTTAAATTACTTAGTGGGTTTAACTAACACACCCAATAGTATACATAGCTTGCGTACAGTTCTGTATGCGTTACCTCCGAGAGCTTTAGTTCAAATAGCCAGAGATATACAACAATCTGCGTCTTCAGGAAATATAATACCACCAAAAATCAGTAAAGTATTTCAAGATATAGCGTATGTTCGGCTGTATCGTCCAGTGAACATAATCGAAACATCTCAAGATCGGCTTTTCTTGAAACTCAACTACTTAGATAAAGGACTGGACATTATTAATTTACCTCGAATCCTGAATGATCCAGAGGTACGCAACGCTGTACCAAACTATTTTAAGTTCAAAGAACCTCGTTGCATTTCATATAAGTATACCAAATCTATAGCCACCAAAATATTCAATTACTCCAGTGCTGTCAAAGAGTTTGACTGGAACTTATACACGTCAGGAGGCTATAGTTGTGATTGTGAATCGTCGAACTTTATCTATACACAATGCAAACATTTTGTAAATGGTGACCTTGGTGTGGTGAGTTATAAGGACCTGAAACTGGCATAAGCAATACAATGGTCCCAGTCTCTTTTGTTGGCAGATGTTTTTCACACTTGTCGGCCTATCGCAGTCCGTTCAAGCTGATCGGGGATCTAATTTCATGTCAGGAATTTTTCAAAAAGTCATGCATGAATTGGGAATAAAGCATAAATCATGTGCATACCACCCAGAAAGCCAATGCGCATTAGGAAGTTTTCATCAGACATTAAAGAAAATGATTAGGACATATTGTTTTGACACTGAGAATATGGAGCTGACGCAAGCTTGTTTACGTACTATTATGTGAGTCAATCGCTTAGAGCTTTCTGGAAGACTATTGTAAATTGTATTTAGATCAGATGATGCGGTAATACTGTGTATTCTAAAAGCTTCTTGATTGGCAGAATGATCTGGAATGCCTCATAGAGTATAAATAACGCATCACTCAGTCATTCAGGAGGGAATTCAAACTGGCTTTTTATGTGGGTCTGTTATACTGTGTCACTATTTGGATTATTTACTCCTGTGTATTAATTGTTGGATGCTGCATAATCTACGCTATTTGTTAAGGGCTATAGGATATTGGACATTTACTGGGACTGTGTGCAACTGAGCAGTGTTAGATTACCATTATTCAGAAGAGTGATTTTTACGCGTCAACAAGGACTGTAAAGTGTACACCGGTATAGCATTGTACAGTAAGACTATATTTCATACATCTATTTGTTGTATTAACCTTACTTAAATTGTATATGATTTTAGCATGTCGTCTGGTAAGAGTTTGGCAGAGACACGTTATTTTTGTTGTTCTGTGAAATGTCACTCACCTACTTTTGCCAAAGCCTTCCTGGCCTGGACTTTCCGGACCTGTCCAGGCCAGGAGGGGACATTTCGCCCCTCTCCTCGCCCCTAACTATTTTTCTTATCTCTTGAGAGAGGGGGCTTACCACACAATACCCTTGGGTCAAGCGCTACTGTCATGGCCTCTGTGATGACATCATTTTTCGATAAGATATTCGATTCTTTAATTTATGTGATTTCTTCGCAAAAACTGCATGATAAATTAGTAAATAGTTTTTGCCCTCGTTTCCTCCCAATAGAGCAGGGAATTTGAAGAAAACTGATCCTCTGCTAGGGGTTTATGCAAATAGGCACAAAATGACCCCAATATGATAAACTGCAAATTCACGGAATGCCATCTCTAATTTTTTCTGTCGTTTCGTAGTGCTACATGTTTTCAGGTCACCCTGTCCCTGTGTAAACCTTATCCCTGTCTGAGCCAGACAAATCCGCTGCACTCATCATCACACCTTAAGTATATCGGTGGGAATGTTTTCAGTTAGACCCATCCTCCATAATGCAAGTCTGTATACTTCGTATCTCCGTACCAGGCGCTGCAAGCAGATTAGGACTGCATAGTTATTACTGGAACTGTCAGTTTAAAATAACAGCCAATGAGCGGACGGTATTTTGGGAAGATGCCAGATTGCGCATTGTGGGTATATTTCGACGAAGGCCGAGTTCAAACGAAGAAAAGCTGGAGGAACCACATGGAGCGCCTCTCAAGTCAAAACAACACCGGAAACAAAACATGTGAATTCAAAACAAGCAGAGGAGAAAAAACATACAACACATTACCTTGTGCCTATAACCCGCACAAATATGGGCATATTCGGAGAGGTCACGAGGTCACGAGGTCACGAATGCTCTCCGGAATGTTTCCGAATCAACCGGTTCGTATTCGTCATGACTTTATAAGATATCCCTCATGGCACGAATTTAATAGACATGACTATGGATGATGAGTAAGATCCTTCCTTAAGGCTGTTCCCCAATATTTCAGGTCACGACATCAAACCTTGTAATATTACGCTTGATGTTTGTTTAACACCGAATTCTACATGTAATAATTTCAAGATTTCTAAGTGTGGACATCGTGTATGTCTCACGTATCCGCTCTTTAATACTTCAGCTTCATTTAGTTCCGCACTAACTGGTAACTCATATTCTGTTAACTCGTAACTTGATCTTAATTGTTCTACTAGAAACTGTATTTATTTAGTTTCCTGTAAGAAGTGTGGTCAACAGTATGTTGGCAAGGCCACCCAAAGACTCCATTTTAGGGTGAACGGTCACAGAAAATCCGTTAGGAAAAAACAATTGCTCATAGGTAAGCATTTTTCTGGGCCCGACCATGGCTGGGATAACTTTAGTATTCAGATCATAGACGTCGTCTATCCATCTACCAAGCATTCCCCCTTTGGATTTGAGAGAAAAATCTGAGAGCGAGAATTATTCTGGATGCTAGAACTTGGGTCGGTGTTTCCGTTTGGTTTAAATGATAATGTGAGTGGGTTCTGCAATGCTACAAACCGCCGTTCAAATATATCCAACATTACCCAGCTATTTAAACTCCATCAACGGGAACATCACAGCCATGGTTGGCGAAAGTTTAATAGTTCGATGATTCACGATCATATCATTTAAATTACTTAGTGGGTTTAACTAACACACCCAATAGTATACATAGCTTGCGTACAGTTCTGTATGCGTTACCTCCGAGAGCTTTAGTTCAAATAGCCAGAGATATACAACAATCTGCGTCTTCAGGAAATATAATACCACCAAAAATCAGTAAAGTATTTCAAGATATAGCGTATGTTCGGCTGTATCGTCCAGTGAACATAATCGAAACATCTCAAGATCGGCTTTTCTTGAAACTCAACTACTTAGATAAAGGACTGGACATTATTAATTTACCTCGAATCCTGAATGATCCAGAGGTACGCAACGCTGTACCAAACTATTTTAAGTTCAAAAACCTCGTTGCATTTCATATAAGTATACCAAATCTATAGCCACCAAAATATTCAATTACTCCAGTGCTGTCAAAGAGTTTGACTGGAACTTATACACGTCAGGAGGCTATAGTTGTGATTGTGAATCGTCGAACTTTATCTATACACAATGCAAACATTTTGTAAATGGTGACCTTGGTGTGGTGAGTTATAAGGACCTGAAACTGGCATAAGCAATACAATGGACAAGTTTAGCAAGAGATGGACTAGGTGCGGAAAGGTTATCGAGTCTGAAACGTTAAAAATTCGAAAGATAAAATGATAAGTCGCACTAATTGTCAACCAACATTTAACCAGCCAAAAATATTGGTGGCTATTATTAATTGTGTATCCTCCTAATACGTCACCTAGTAATGGATATTTTCTATGTAGTAATTACGTCTGTTTGTATGTATATATGTAACAAGTGAGTCTCGAAGGTTTTCAGATCACTTTCATGTTGTTTGTTGGATTGTATATATGTCAGTGTTTAAAATGTCAATGTGCAAAATGTCTGTATGTGTGCTTCTGTATATATGTATGTACATTGCATTATCATAATAAAAAAATGGACCTGAAATTACTCCTGATAAAAGGACCTAAATATAGAGAGCCGAGAAGAATAAATCTGAAGGTCGACCAGAAGATAGTCGTGTCTGCATTGGAACAGTACGTTATTGATTGGTATAAGCGAGACAAAGTTGAACCTACAGTACTCGCTGATTGGTTGGACCTCACCAAAAGCAAGGTCGTTGAAACAATCCGCCATATTGACAGAAGTACTCTTCCCCAAGCAAAACAAGTACTGAGAAACCTCAATTCATAAATTCGTCATAGTCTCAGCAGACAAAGCTCAAAATAATATAATATTCATATGTAAAAATTACTATTACCAGGTGCTGGTTAAAGAATTGAGTGTAGACATATCATCATCAAATACGTCTACTTACTCCCAAACTTCATTTATTCTGGAGGATTTATTTAACAATCACAAAATGTTTCTCATGGAAAGAGGATATTGACGAGGGCCCTTCAGGAGGTAAAAGCATTTTGGGAAAGGTCTTGCGCCACGATTTCTAAAAACTCTGGCGTTGAATGTATGTGGATATTGAAAAACTCAAAATCTCTTACGGAAGAACTTGATGCTAAAGGTCACATACCGTACAGGCATGTATCCACATGGGATTTCTCGACTCTCTATACTACAATCCCTCATCAGGACCTTATTGACCGTCTAAGTTCATTAATAGTATCTGTGTTCAAGAAAACTGATCGTTAATATATTAATGTCGGAATCCATAAAGCATTCTTCAGCTCTACTACATACGAGAGATATCATTCATGGGATATTTCTTTGTTTATAGAGTTGCTTGAATTTCTCATTAAAAATATCTATGTGAAATTTGGCAACACAATATATCAGCGGCATATGGGTATTCCAATGGGTACTAATTGTGCACCCCTGTTGGCTGACCTGTATCTGTTCTCTTATGAATATGACTATATGCAGGCGCTTTCAAAAACCGATCCATTCAAAGCCCGTTCCTTCGCATTCACCAAACGCTATATAGACGATCTTCTCGCTGTGGATAATCGCTATATTAATGACGCAGTGAAGGATATATGTCCACCTTCACTGGATTTGAAGGAAACTACAGATAGCCCTACAGGCACATCATATTTAGATCTATATCTCTACAAAAATGAAGCGGGCATTCTCTCTCGTCGACTTTATGACAAAAGAGATGATTACGATTTCGACATCGTAAACTATCCCTTTCTGGACAGTAATATTCCAGTGGGACCTGCATATGGCGTATACATATCACGCCTAGTAGCATTTGCTAGAACCTGTGTTAAATGTGACGATTTTAATCAACGTCAGAAAACATTGTTGCAGAAACTTATAAAACAGGGCTATTCCACCAAGCGCCTCCACTCAAAGTTTCTCAAATTTGGCGATACATATCGCATGCTGATAGCAAAATATGAACGTAGCGTGCAAGATCTATTGCGTTACGTACCGTAACTTGTGTCTAATTTCCCTTAACCCAGGGCTAGGGGCCGTATTAACCCAAGTACTTCAAGATCCTCATGGTGCTCATATGAACAGTCACAATCAAAGCGTGACTGAGATACATCATTCTCTAGATAACGATTTACAACGATTATTATGGATTAAGAATACTGATCATCGATACGGACTTTATATTTTTGGAACATGATGATGTCTTGTCGGCATCATTGAAAACTGTTGACCGATTCTCTCTTGCAAGAAACTAGCCAATGTTTAGACTAGACGGCTGAATTATGAATGACGGACTAGACGCTTGTATTATCGACAATAACTTTCTGGCCTGTTCTGGCATCAGACCGGAGTTAATCACTTCCGGGTCAGTGCCCACGACCTACATTGTTTAGTAATTTGAGAGCAGATATTTATGGATTTTATGAGCTGCGATTTTTCAGCATTTCTGATACATCTGATATTTCAACTTGCAGATAAGTCTTCAAACTGTACTTCCTGTTGTTGACTTGAACCACTTTGGGAAAAGCATGGTGGATGGAGACATGATCAATGAGGGGTGAGAAGGCTCCCTGTTTACAAATTGAATGACATTCGGTAGCACCAATCAGCTGTCAGTGGCGGGAATTTGAAATTTCCATAGTTTTCTGACTTTTTTTTCGATTTTTTATGCTAATACATAACAAGTAACAACATTTATTATTGATCTGATGCCTTCTGTCAAGCCAGTGCATTACTCTCAACAGAATTCAGCTCATTGTCGAGAGTCAACATAAAGGGGATATTGTTAACAAGATAATGGATCTCGTACGATAAGATGGACAAATCGACCCGGCGAGTAGTCCATTCCCAACGAATGACTTATCTCCAGCGGAATTGACTGGATACTGATTGACCGCCACGAGCACGGTTCGTAAGGCCAAGCATATTTTACTCGTGGTTTTACACCTTCTTTTCCTATAATTAAATTAATGTTATGACATGATATCCTCGTGCCTTCTCTGTTACGTTAATGGCGTTATTTAGTTAATGGCGATAGACGTAGGTCTCACAACGGTCTCTTCTAATCCTTTAGGTCACGGAATTCTTCCGCGACCTTGAATGGGGTCGGTCAGGAATGTTCACATATCTGTGAATTCATCCGACACATGGTACCATTCACAGAGCAGTGGTATCGACCTTGACTAAAACAAGTCCCTCGGGCTACCGGATGAGTTGAAGGGATACAAATTATTACCCGTATCTATCGTAAGGAGAGATATCACCAGCCACGCTCTTCTGCCCCGTGGCAAATCCAACTGAGTCTTCGAGGGAGGCAATATTTGTACCCCCGCCTCCCAAATATACAGTGAGATTTGGCGCGAGGGCCTCACCGGCAGATTCGATTCGAGCGGAATTTATTCACATATTTATTCATAACTGGTACACCAGTCTTTATACCACTTCCAAAAACGTATCGTACTCTTTTTTATTCCCAATTACCCTGCTATATCGCGCACAATGATTGAACATACTGAAAAATATAAAAAATATTGACATCGTCGAAGGGAATTATGGGGATAGCTTTCGCGGACGCCTTTCCAGTTATCAATCAAAATTATGCTTACGGACTGCCAAACTGCCCACAGTAATTGAACAACATTATCACTGCACGTTTTCATTGACCTTGATACATGCGTTTGTTTATCTATGATCACTCCCATGAGGTTTAGGTGTCCGCACAGTAGTTCCAACGTCCTACGATCGCAGGCCAGTCTGTTGTCTTTGTTCAGAGTATCATATTATAATCAAATAGATGTATTTCGAAACAAAAACAAGAACAAAACAAAAATCACTGACTTTTATTGATTCATGACGTCATCTTGATCAAAGGGGCTCGATCTCCTGAGCTATAGAAGGACATAATCGCCCGCCTGCACACGTAAGAGAGCGTTTGCGTTCTGGGATAGAATACGTCAGCCCTGCGTATCAGCCCATTGAGCAGGTTGACAAACCTCAACAACAACAACAACAACAACAACAACAACAAAATAAACTAGACATTGTTGGTACAATGACGCGGTCTTTCTCTTCTTACTGCGAATAAGTAAGTACACGGTCGCGGCCCGCTTCGGTCGCGACCATTGTTTTGGTCGCTTTACGCGCACAGACACGTTTTTTCACATTGCTTGTTACTACCTTATAGTTTTCTATTGCGTATTTCTTCTAAGAAACTTGCCTATATTGGTAAGCGGCAGCTGTTGAACACATTTCTGAGCTTCATTTGGGCCCCAGATGGCTCCTTCATCGATCCGAAAATGTTAGTACGTTGAAATGGTAGAAAATTGTCCCTGGAGTCGAAACAATGACTTGAATGGAGAAAGTTAGGCTTTAGTTTTGGTCGCCTGGATACTGTGCTTCTCACAGACTGTTTTTCTGCCCGAGAAAGTGACTCCAAATATCGATGGTCATGTGACATGAGGCAAAATTGATTCCGAATTTTCATTTGTACCAGGAAATACGGAATTATTATCAATGAAAGAACCCATTCTTGAAAGTACCAGGTAACAAATTAGAAGTTCGTATCTATTGCGGTTCAATAATTATAAGGTGTCCAAAAATGAGCCAGCCCCGTCATGTAACACGACATTAATTTTATTGCCAACACGGAATGCCTCGAGTGCTACAGCCGAATCGCTATAGCGAAATTGACATCGACCATTGAATAGATGAAATCAACAAATGACCACAAACAGGGCGAGAGAAGCATTTAGCGGCTTAATAGTTAGGGAAAATTGTTTTTTTAATATGTCTAAACTTATCAAAGCTACATTCCTGAAATTTCACAGGCATATACATATATATATTCTCTCAATGTTCTGTGAATATGGTGCGGATTGGAGTTGGAGTTTCGCCTTGGTATCAAAAAAGTGAAAATTTCAAATTTTGTCAAATATCTCGCATACTTTCTGGTACCTTTTTTCCTGTTCTAGTTCTTTTCTGTGACGCCATGTAATGACCTATATTTATATGTAAATTTCAAGTCCGGGTGAGGAACAGTTTTCTCATGACAGCCCTTCAAGTGTGAAAATGTAAAGGGCCATTACTCTGGAACCATGGTCAAGGTCAGGTCAAAATTTGTATGACTTCCTTCTTGAGTAATGGGGAACATCTGTGCTGAATTACAGATTCCTAGTCCTTATACTTTTCACAAAAATCAAGTAAATCACTTTTGGTATCAGGTGATATTCAAGGTCAAGGTCAAATCGGATCGTTTTGTTTTTACTGTCAAACGAAAGACCATCGAATGTTCTTTCGTGAGTTCTAGTATGATGGCTGCCAGTGGCCTACTTTTCAAGTCAATGGAAGCCGTATTTTCGACATTGGAATGCATACTGTTCCAAAGGTCAAGGTCATGACCGACATCTGACACTCTAGATCAACTCGGGATGTCACGCGTGTCAACTGACCCAGTTGGCAGACTCATTGCATCAGCCGTTCGAGTGTCGTCCATCAAACTTTGGCCTCATATGGGCACGATTCTGGAGGTCAAAGGTCAAATTTAAGGTCACATTCTTTTCGTTCATTAAAGTGTTCATTGACCATAGGAGAATCAATGCCCTAGCTTATTTCCTTATAAAATGACAGCTTTTGAAAACCATCAAAGGGGAGATAACTACTCGTTATTGTTACGTAACTTTTTGAAAGACAGACAGTAGCTAGGCCATGTATAAGATTTAGCAACCCTCTGGTTTCTTGAAGATCCGTTGTTTCGTTTTGGCTGCACTCTGTTAACAAGCAAAACGTGTTCAGGGTAGAGAACTCAATATCAGCAGTGGCGACCTACTTATTTTGTCGGTTCATTTTGTTGCAAATACATTCAAACGGTTACATTATACGTCTCAATCGCGTCCTCTCCTCCGCTTCATCAATATTCGCAGAAAAGGTTTTAACTTTACAAGCCAATAAGTCATAAGGTCAAGGTCAGAGTTAAAAATCATGACCGTCGACAACAGATTGGAAGTGACTTCTACGCATGTACCAAATATTGTGGCTGTAGATCAAGCGCTTTGTCGGATAGTAAGAAGTTGGATAGAATAATAATAATAATCCGTACAATATCAATAGGTCTATTCCATTGGAAATGGAAAGACCTAATTATAGAGACTCCGGATTTCGACACTCCACTTCATTTTTTGCTTCTCTCACTCCACGAATCCTTGTACAGGGCCTCTGGGATATATCTTACCCTATTCAGCTTACGGCCGTAGACTATGTAACAGTTCCATCTCTCATCGTCCATAGCACTGTGTAATGCGTTCTCGAGAGAAATTTTTTAAGATTTGACACTCAGAGTAAGACGGCCGGAGAGGTGTTCTAGTCGATTTCCGGCAAATACAATTACACTCGTTGAATTTTACTTGTATCTCTGCAATTATAAATGGTCTATCTTTTCGGCTCAGGATTTTACCAAAAATCACATGCGCCAATAATAAAAATGGGGGTGGGGTGGGTGTGTTATTCAAAGAATTGAGCAAATTGAATTTGCTCAGATTTCCATATATAATGGTATTTCATTACCCACAACATGCAGTTATTGACTAAAACCTAACCAATAACAGAACCAGGTGATAGTCAAAGTTCAAATTGTAACTTTAATGTACAACAGAAAGAGCGTGGCTCAGGTTACAAAACAAAGACATGACATCAGACCACTATAGTTCATACGGGATTACTCTTCAAATTAATTATGTGAAAGATTTCATCAAACTTTGATTAAACAAAGTACAAGTTCATCCATAACAAAATATCTGTGCAATATTGAACTTGATATATATATATAACAAGGAGATAATTGAAGAAGATAGCGTGACTTAGGTTACCGTGACTCAGGTTACAGTTTCTAAGAAAGCTAAACCTCAACACAAAACTTATTCAGAATATGCAACACTGTTAATATATGAACAATGCTGTATGATAATTCTATATGTGCTTGGATAGAGTATATACGTTTTTATCATATTGTGATTATTATTATTACCACCCCGTCACTGCAGTATCATATACAGTAGATGGTACACGTCACATGTAACATTTTACATGTATGATATGACTCAATCCGGAAGACCAATTAAACAGAAACAATTCAACGTGATGTATGCGCAGGTCGATATACACCTACACTCAAGTGTAACTGTCACATATGCAAGCACATTATACATGTATTGCACACAAATGCAAATAGCAAACATATGACCAACCAAACTAATATCAGTTTTTGAGATGATCTGTCCTGTACATTGCATATTGAATCTACTGTCCTCACTATTAATTGGTATAGTGGTTCGAAGACAAATGCACACGAACGACACAGAAATGAGTTTAATAATAAAACTCTTAATGTCCAAAAGGCAGTTGTACCACAAGCAACAAAATCTCAAATTAGCATATCAATCAATTAATTTTTTATTCCCTTCGGCAAAACATATCATACATGCTTCATGGTCGGAGTGGTCAAATACATATGGAAAGCTTTAATACTAAATACTTGCTTAATATCATGCAGAAATGCGTGTAGTCCTGCTTGTAAGTCTACAGAATCGCAATATAACTGTTCAAAATTTCAATCACAAATGTTTATGATCAATGCATATGTAGCAGTTTAACAAACAACCAGCCTTAAAGATGCAGTTATTTTCTTACATTTATATTCCACGAGATGCACGTCACACGTGACTCCCGTTGCATGTGACTCATGTTAAAATTTCCAATTTACTACTATTTTTTCTTTTCAATATATATGAGAAACATTATCAGAAATCGATAATGCATAATAAGAGAGAAAAATTATAAAATATTTCTCTAATGCTGCTCAGGGATTTTTGCCAGTTTAAAAAAAATTCAGTTTCGTGACTCAGGTTACATCATGTAACATGATAGCATGCAAATGTGTATGTTACATATACCAAGGGGAATTTTAGCTGCCTACATTTTCTGGTTAAAGTACATGGCTAGGACAATGTATTATGGGGAAAAGATAAACATTTATTCAGTAAAGTAAGAGTAGCCAGAACGCCAAATCTATCCCATTATGAGCCATGAAATTTACGCTATTTTGCACGATATTTCATAAAAAAAAACAATGAGTAGTGGAATAAAACCCAAACAAAATTTTATTTCCAGTAACTTAGGAATATAAACTAAGTTATAACATACTCGTAAGTTTATTTTTTTTACTGATCATGGACTGATCTGATCATGTCCGCGTTAACACGGAATTGCCCATTTATGCATGTAGGTCTCCGTAAATGTCCTCAGCACATAAAATAAATAAGGAGTGAGAGAGTGAATAGAATTTAACGTCGCTTTCAACAATATTTCAGCTACGTTGGTTCGCGACGAACCAACCAAGCACCAACCATCCAAGTTGCGTTCCTGCTACTTCAAAGAAGAAATCTTTGAAGCAGCATGGAACCAGACACCCTTCATCCAACCTATAAAACACTGAGGACAGCACACAAAGACAGGAATTACATGGTGCAAAAAAGACAAGTGATATTACAGTGCTAGACATCACATTATCAAGTTCCTGTTGCTCCTCAGAATAATGCATTGAAGCAACAGGAACTCGTGCCCAACAAAAAGAATAAACAAAGATGGTGATAACGGGTAGTCTTGCCTACAGCCTCTAAAACACATTACAGGACACCAAATGTTATGTTTAAATCCATTAACTGCAATCCAGTAACTACAATCCAATTACTTACAACTGCAGGTTTCAATCCATTCCATATGCCGTTTGCGGGTAATTTATAATACATTAATTAACGATTCTACCCGCAACATTTTATGTTCATACTATCCGTTTTATGTACATTTTACTTTAGTATATTCATATATATCTCTACTAAGTCAACACATTTGGAAATGTCGGTAACCTAACTAAACTGCTGAATCAAGAAAGTTCAAAATTTATTTACAAGTTGATGTTAGACGGTCGAAAATTAAACCTGAGAATACACAAAAAAAAATTGGCAAAATGAATTGAAGCGAATCGCTCAAAAATCTAAAAAAAATAATATGGAGCATACGTTAAGATGTGCAATATTTTCATTTACAATCCATAGATTTTTTTTATAATCAATTCATCACTTAAAAAATGGGGAACAGTCGACTCGGATAAATGCACATTCTGTACAAATATCACGGAAACAATTGTTCACTACTTATTCCAGGGGTTGAGGATTGAAATAAATATTCAGGAAAACTTTCAGCGTGAGACAGAAAATTTAAATATGCCTCGATATAATACTTGCCTAACTGATGTACAGACTCGACCACAATGGTTGATGCAATGGTAAAACATTTGAAACTTTAACAGAACAGTGTAATTCCGGTGTGCAAGCTAAGAATGTCCGGTGGCTAAGAGTGTCCGGTCATATCTTCTAACCCGGCTAGGACACTTTTCTCCACATTGGGGATAAGTGTCCGTCCTTGGTTGCAATAGAAAAGCATTTGAAAAGGGACACGAATCACCAAGAAATTCTTATTCATCACACCGGCTAAATCGATTGATTCTTGAGTGTTTCTTTCGACTTTTCCTGAATCCTCGGGATTTCCTGTTTCCGAGAGCTTTATTAGACAATCTGCCTGTATCGGAATTTGAATAGTGTACCATTTCAGATGAACTATCATTAATCAATGCGAATCTTGAGAACAACAATGCGAATGAAAAGCAATTTTCCCCTGAGAAAGTGACACTGGTAACCAATTGGAATTAGAAAAATGTTCCGGATCGCATCGTAGTCATTCAATGTTCTTGGCATTCTGGCTTATTGCTTTGGGCGTCACTTGTTGGCATGAAACTCCAAAGTGTGCTTGTCGCAAAGTTTTGAAACTCATAAATGAAGAACATTGTCTCATTATGTCGTAACAGCAGCTACATTTTACTTTAGACGAATAGTGTGAGCACCCCGTGACATCAATTACAACACATATAAGGGAAGTGGGAAGAGGTGCCGACATACTGACAGAGCCACATGACCTCACAGTATAGTCTTCCTGTCAACGTATTCTAAAGCACACACCAAGAATCTAACGATTCGTGGTATGTGTTGTATCTCAGGTATGCTTTTATTGTACCTATTCATGTGGCAACTTGGATGATATGACCACACCCCCCCTAGCACCGGCATTAGCGGCATTAGATACAAATCTATAGAGCTATGCTGGAAATGCTCTGACAACTCGTATATTGGTAATTGATGAGCTGTTTCGCTGTGACAACTCGTACACTGGCGATTTGTGAGCTGTATCGTCGTCAGATGAAAATGACGGCCAGGCTGCTCGGATATGTGTTCTCTGGTGTTTGAATCAGGGGATTTAGAGGGCTGGGGTCAGACATAAAATCTTGGGTTTTCACCAAAATGTCTCCCGGGCAGCTTAACAACGCCACACATCCTGATGAAAAGGGGATGCGAGCACAGGCG
>JAVTVY010055635.1:0-29868 GCA_036873755.1 Hanleya hanleyi | reverse complement strand
CAAATTTGTGTCAAAACAACAGTATTACAACAACAACACTGACAAACCCAGTCATCAGTGTCGTAACTGTGGAGGCGTATTTCCTCATCCTGGTGGTCGAGAATCTTGTCCCGCATTTGGTACAGAATGTCTGAAGTGTAAAAAGCCGAATCATTTCGCAAAATTCTGTTTGGCGACAACTTACAACAGTAGAAGACAAAACGAACGTTCGGCAACAGGTGGATTTCGCCGAAAGTGGAAAAAATCACCGAAACGTGTAAACAAGGTTGTTGAACAACCACGTGACCCTATTTCTAGCTCTGATGATGAGTATATATTCACACTGCATGATATTCACACTATGGGTTACTTACCAGACAAGTCAAAGAACTGTCCGCATTTTGCCGTAGACATCGATGGAGCTACCATTCCTGTTATGGCTGATACAGGAGCAGGTGTTAATCTTCTTGATGAACAGGACTTTGACAAAATTCAACCAAAACCAAAATTGAGTGATCCCCACATCAAACTGTATCCGTACAAGTCTACTGAACCAGTCCCAATACTAGGACAATTCAATGCCAACATCACATCGAATACGATGACTGTGATAAGCCCGGTTTACGTGATTCCGAGAGATACTCAAGGATTTGGTGGTTCTCTTCTCAGCTGGCGTACTGCAGTTGAACTTAACCTCGTGAAGATCATACAGGAAGTTAACCCTGTATCTCCTGCATCTACAGTTGATAGTCTAGTAGAAGAGTATGCAGACTTATTCACAGGGATAGGAAAGCTGAAAGACTTTCAAGTAAAACTGCATATAGATGACACAGTACAGCCAGTAGCACAGCCACACCGACGGATACCCTTCCATCTACGACAAAAAGTCGAAGAACAACTTGAGTTGGACGAGAAGTTAGGCATCATCGAAAAAGTCGATGGACCAACACCCTGGGTTAGTCCAGTAGTGGTTGCACCCAAGCCCAAAAATCCTGAGAAAGTTCGCGTTTGTGTTGATATGCGTTGTGCCAACCAAGCCATCCGCCGAGAACGACACATAACTCCAACAGTGGACGACATCATCAATGATCTGAATGGTGCAACAGTGTTCTCTAAGCTCGATTTGAACCAAGGGTACAACCAACTCGAGTTAGCGCCAGAATCTCGCTACATAACTACGTTTTCGACCCATAAAGGATTGAGACGCTATACCCGTCTAAGCTTTGGTATATCTTCGGCTGCTGAGATCTTTCAGAATGCTGTTGGTGAAGCCCTTAATGGTCTATCGGGTGTCCTGAATATCAGCGACGATCTGCTCATTCATGGCAAGACCCAAGCCGAACATGATAGAAATCTTCGTGCAGCACTACAACGGCTTCGTGAAAAGCACATAACGCTAAATCCAAACAAATGTGTCTACAACAAGCATCAGCTGGAATTCTACGGGTACGTGTTTTCAGCAGCGGGTATGACCCCAGACCCGAAGAAGGTCGAAACAGTTCTCAACATGGACGATCCAAGCAATGCAACAGAGATACGCAGTTTATTAGGCATGACCAATTACAGTTCGCGATTCATTCCGAACTACGCAACGCTGACGGAGCCCCTTCGTGTACTAACACACATGGATGTGCCCTGGGAATGGACTGATAAACAGCAAAACGCGCTTTCATCTCTGAAACAGTCACTAGCTTCTACACCAGTCATGGCATACTTCGATTCTACCAAATCAACGGAAATCCTAGTCGACGCTAGCCCTGTAGGACTTCGTGCGATCCTTGTCCAAAAAGGTAATGATTCAGAGGAACCGCATGTGATCTCCTATGCCAGTCGCGCACTGTCACCAGTTGAACAACGCTACTCGCAGACTGAACGTGAAGGTCTCGCGATAGTGTGGGCCTGCGAACACTTCAATCTCTACATCTATGGAAAACCAGTGACAGTGATCACTGATCACAAACCGTTAGAGGGAATATACAACAATCCCAAGTCCAAGCCTTCAGCGAGACTCGAAAGATGGTCCTTGCGCTTGCAACCATACTCAGTAACTGTGAAATACAAACCTGGAGCGCAAAACCCAGCTGACTACATGTCACGTCATCCGAGTTTCATGACAGTTCCTAGCACCCGATCCGAGCGAATCGCGGAAGAGTATGTCAACTTCATTTGTGCAAATGCCACACCGAAATCTATGTCACTTGATGAGATACGGTCCGCAACAAAAGTAGACCCATTACTTCAAACTGTCACGGAAATGTTGAAGACAGGCAACTGGAAATCAGGAAAACAGTTTCGTTCGTTTGCTTCAGCACAAAAGGAACTTTCAGTCTTACCTGATGGTATCATTCTGTGTGGAACGAGAATAGTTATTCCTCACAGCCTACAACGGAAAGTAGTCCAGCAAGCTCACACTGGCCATCAGGGCATCGTAAAGACAAAACGGCTCCTGAGAACAAAAGTGTGGTTTCCAGGAATGGACTCGTTAGTCGACTCGATAGTAAGCAGTTGCATCGCATTTCAAGCTGCCAGCCCAGAGAATACAACCCGTCAAGAGCCTCTGCAAATGTCTGATCTCCCCCAAGCACCGTGGACTGAGGTCAGTGCAGATTTTTGTGGACCACTACCATGTGGAGATTATCTGTTGGTGGTCTACGACGACTATAGTAGATTCCCGGAGGTCGAGAGAATCAGTTCAACTTCCGCTAAAGCCACAATTCCTGCTCTTGATAAGATATTTGCAACTCACGGCATCCCAGAGACTTTGAAAACCGACAACGGTCCCCCATTTAACAGCGACGAGTTCAGTGAATTCATGAAAAGCCTTGATATTCATCACAGGAAAATCACCCCATATTGGCCTAGAGTAAATGGAGAGGCTGAGCGATTCATGAAAACGCTGGAAAAGGCAATCCGTACTTCTCACGTAGAAGGGAAGAACTGGAAACAGGAATTATATTCATTTCTTCGCAACTATCGTGCAACACCACATATCACCACCAACAAGTCTCCAGCAGACGTTCTCTTCAATCGCGTGTTTCGTACCAATCTTCCGCAACTCCCACAGAAGTGTCAGGATGCAGAACTACGTGATACTGACACAAAGGCAAAACAGAAGATGAAACGGTATTCCGACAGAACGTCTCGTGTGTGCCATCGTCAAATATCAGTTGGTGATACTGTTCTCATCCGTGTTAAGAAAACCAACAAACTGTCCACTCCGTTCTCACCAGTGAAGTACAAGGTGATCAGCATCAAGGGTACCATGGTAACAGCGGAACGCGGCGAACATCGCGTTACGCGAAACTGTTCATTCTTCAAAGTGATCAACAGTCCCTACAACCAGATTGATGACTACATCGACACACCGGTTACTTCATCTCCACAGGAGGAAAGGAGATATCCCCAGAGAGACAGACATCTTCCCAGTTATCTACAGAATTTTGAACTTACCTGAAATTGTCACAGAATTCTGAACTTTACTCCAATTGTCATTATTTGTGATAACTGACATTCTGACATTAAGATAGTTAACTGCGAATGAGTTTAAAGTTTTAAAATGCAAGTTTGTGCAAGTTATTTTCAATGAACTTTAAGTTTCTATTGTGATCATCCACTAAGTGCTATCAGTGATTCCTACAGTGATTCATTCATTAGTGAAGTATGAACTGTGCGCATATCCGAGTACCAAAGGAACTACAGTTAAAGTGAGATCTGAGTGACATCATGTAGTATTGTCAATTACACGCAACTATAGGTTCCAAGGTTCAAGTTCTGAACATTAGAGTTTGAAAACTCAAGACTGTGAATATGAACTATGTGAAATGATTTAAGCGCATAAGTTTTAAACTCCAGTTGGAGGAAGTTTATTCTCTGTAAGTGTTACACTTCTTTGCTGACTGAATCAGTATTTTGGGAATATCAGTTAAAGTTGAAAAAGCAAGTTTAAAGTCTGTCAGCCATCTTTATAGAAACACAGTTTCATTCCAAAGTAAGGAGGGGTGTAATGTTCTAAGTCCCTAGCCGCATCCGGTCAGGTCCGGGTTTTGTATGAGAGATTACCGGAACTGGAATAAACGAGGCAGAGTTGTTACAGACGACCAAAGTACGTTTGTCAAGTTATTTGTCAGCTCTCGTAAATGACACCTAACGTGTCATCAAGACATCACACTACCAACCTCACCTAATGCAGCAAAATTGACTGCTTTAGAATGAACCCCAAGCAGCTGTTTACAGAATTTGTTGTGTACAATTTCTGATGCATTGTTTTTACTAAGAAAAGACTCAATAGTCCCAGGCTTATCCAGGTAGCCAATCCATATTTCTGAACCATAAAGTAGAATGGGTCGAATTAGACTATCAAAAAGTTTGCCAGCTAATGAGATATCTAACTCCTTCAGGCCTATTGCATTTTTAAAGGAGAAAATTGCCTTTTTTGCTCGGTTTGCCAGGTTATCAATAGCAAAATTGAAATGACCATTTCCGTGAAGTACGACCCCTAGATATTTGTATTTATTAACACATTCAATCTGGTCCTTGCCAGTATGAAAATTATTGTCGATACTCCTATTACACCCAAAAGTCACAATTTTTGTTTTCTTTATGTTAACAGACAATCCCCAGTTTAACAAATACTTTTCAAGCCAATCAAGTTTCAGCTGCAGATCTTCTCTGTTCCGAGACAAAAGTACAATATCATCAGCGTAGGCTAAATTTGATACATGTTCATCCCAAAGTGAACACAGGGTGAATTACAGTTGAAGCTGTTTAGTCCCGTTAATAAACCATTAATGAACAGGTTAAATAAGATTGGGCTTAATACATTGCCCTGAAACACTCCTCTAGCAATAGGGAAGGTGTCACTCACACATGAATTAGACTTTACCCGAGACTGACTGAGAAGATACATCTGTTTGATGGAGTTGTATACATTTCCCGAAATACCATATGTTTGTAATTTTAGGAAAAGCCATTGGTGCCAAACAGAGTCAAAGGCCTTATTAAAATCAATAAAGCATGCATACAGCCTTTTGTTTTGACGAGAGTATTAATCAATTAAAGTTTTCATTACAAATAAATGGTCTGCCGTTCTACTGCCTTTTCTAAAGCCCACTTGGGATTTGGCGACTAAACCATTTCTGTCCGAGAAAATCTATCAATCGGTTATTTAGTATGGAGCAATATATCTTACTGATGCAACTATTGGGGGTAATACCTCTGTAATTGTTAGGATCAAGAGGGTTACCACTTTTCAAGACCGGAACAACTAAACCAGTGGCCCACGCTTTGGGAAACTGACCTAATGAAAGAATCGTATTGAATAACATTAACATAATTTCTTTTATATGGGGATAAGCAGATGTAATCATTTCATTACTAATGCTATCACCACCACATGCTTTATTACGCTTTAGTGATTTAATGACCTCCGCAATCTCCTTTTCTGTTATGGGGTGATTCAGGTTAGACATCGGTGGAGAGGGCCGACTCTCCAATTTCTCCAGTTCCCTTTCAACAGCTAATTTCCTCTCAGTTGGGACATTTTCCAATTTTTTTTTTACAATGGAGACTTCTATAATGATCAAACCAAGTATTGATTTGTATTCTATTATTATTATTATGATCTGTATTAGAATCTTTTAGTTTTTTAGCTGTATTCCAACAAGTGGAAGAATCCTTATAAGCGGAATTATTAAGTTCATTCAACAAATTTTGTCGATATGAAGATTTGCATTTTCTGGTTTTATTTCTATATTCTTTTTGCTTCTTGAAATACCTAGCCTTTATATGGGGGTTCATGTTATTTCTATTAAAAGCATTGTTTAGACTAACCAGTTCTTTGTGTAATGCCTTACACTCCTTATTATACCAAGGTTTATCAATATGTGTAGATTTACTAGTAGAATTTCGAGAATTTTCAATTTTCAATAAACTAATATCAGCTGCTTGGGTGAGCAATGCCCCTAATTTGGTGGTGTACTGATCAATGTCAGACTCATCAGCTTCAAGTGATTTTAAGATATTTGAAGAATTGATTACAGACAATAAAGAGTTGACAAAGTTAGACTTATTCTCCTCATCCCATATGTACTTTGGAGAGAGAAAGTGTGCTTTGGACGCTGTTGTTGGATTAGGCATACAAATATTGCTTCTCTCCAAGCCAGTCTTGAGTTTGACAGATGTTGCCTTATGGTCAGACATAATTGTAAAAGGATGAACTTTCATCTCAAGTACTGATTGACGAAGACTAGAATTAATAATGATATAGTCCACTAAGCTATTTCCATTTTCTTTTATACAGGTATATTCACCAAATAAATCTCCTGGTGAACGACCGTTAAGTGTTCTGCACTGATGCGATTTACATAGTTCAATGAGTCTGTGACCCATTTCTTTGACTATCAAATCCTTGAAGTTTCTGGTCATAGGTAAATCACTAGAATAAAAATCAGGGACTGGTACATGAATATCATCATCATCAGTGACAAAATCGATCAAAGTGCCAGTTCGTGCATTCAGGTCACCGCATAACAGAACGCCACCCCTGCTGCCATAGGAAGTTATATCTTCCTCAAGTTCAAACAGATCTAAGCTAAACTCCTTGCCAAATGTGGAATTGTTTGGAGGTATATAGCATATGCATACATAGATGTCATTAATAGTACCAAATATTTTTTTTACAAAGTTTGACCCATATAGCAGAATCACAAGCATTATTCAAAACCTTAGAAACCCCATCTGCAATCTCATCTCTTACCAACACGGCAACCCCACCAGAGGCTTTCCTTGCCCGTGGGTGCTTTGGCCTATGTTTAAAATGCTTCAGAGTGAAGCCTGGGATACTGAAGCCGGATTCATCAATTATGTGCGTTTCTGTTAAACCAATTACATCAAAAGAGTTACATATTTCTAGAAAAGCCGAAGAGCATAATTTATTTTGTCGGATTCCATGTAACTTTTGAATTTGGCCATTTATGTTCCAAACCCCCACTCTTATCGAATTACACGTAGTAGAAGACATTGCAGGTGGATTCCGATATAATGATGTCAATGAGGAAATCGCAGGACTGAGTGCATAATACCAAATAGCCATTTAGTTGCCCTACTGTATATAATGCTCATAAAATAACGTATTCAAAATCTAAGAGCATTAGTTAAAGTTTAAAGGGTCTTTGCATGGCTGCAGTACAGCTTAAAACGAATTGATTTTTTTGATCAATTCGACATGAATTATACATGTGAACATTAAAACAAAGTATACATGAACGCATAAAATGACACTGTCTAGGACAGATGTCTGGGATCACATTAATTCCAAGTACCATTATCATAGTACATGTACATCGACAATAGCAACATTCACCTTTACAATTCTTTTCTAAAGAAATCATGACCGTATTGAGTTATATACAAAACCCTGTCCATATTGTTTGTTGAATGATATACATGTATATAAACCCATATTATTTGTCCAGATAGCAGGATTAATTTAAAATTAATACCACTATAATGAAAGATTTGATTTAAGATTGCTATGAACTCTCCAACATGAATTATATAATAAAATAATAAGACATTAAATCAGTTACACATTCATAAAATTAGTAGAATCACAATCTACATGTTCATCTCAAAATCACTGATTAAGATCAATTTATCCAAATAATCTATCCTGCGAACCATCAATTTATTAGGCATATACAATCCTGGGTGACAGCTCCCAGGATGTCCCGAATCAGTCAAACGAATCAAATTTAATTTAGTAGTCCTAGCTTCTATGAGCGTACCCGTCTACATTGATCAGTATAATCACAGTAAATGTAGAACTTGAGCATTAATCACATTAATTCCAAGTAGCATTATCATAGTACATGTACATGTATGTTATCTACTATAGCACATGTAGATACAGGTGTGACGCCTGTACAGATGGTTCATAGTCTAGTAATATCAATTGATGTATAATTATAATCAACAATTGCAACATTTACAATTACAATTCTAAAGAAATTATGCCTGAAGTTATGTATTTCGACATTTCAAACTAACTCCCCCCACTTGTTTTGAGAACCTGTGCTGCTACTGAAAACACCATTTTACATTGGCGTTGAAAAAGGATGCCCTGCTATTATCGCAGAGCCTGTTTTACTATACAGTCATTCTGTTAAAGACATTGTCATTTGGAAATAATCTGTGCTGTCACTACGGCTTGTAACATATAACTGTCCTCTTGCTCCCCCTTAGATTGTAAGTATGTCGATTTATTTTAGTTGAGATCCGTTAGATTGCATGTTTTCAATATACGCAAGTATTAAAGTTAATGCCTTTTGTGAATTGTTTTTAATGAAACTTCTCGCCTCAAATACCTTGTGAAACACACAACATTGGAAAACTTGACAAGATGAGGATTTCTGCCGCTTTTTAGTGATACCATACTTTGCAAGTTCAATTTTGCGCTTGCTAGATTACTCATGTGTATTGTGAAATTCAGCTAAAAATATCAAAATATTGTAAGAATAGATATACCGGTAAAGTATTAATCTACATATATCTGACATTCCAATACAATAAATGTTTCACCCCTTTTCAAAGGAGGTCTGAATGAAATATATTCGAAAGCTTCTGAAAAGAAAATTTTAGTTTGCCCGCTGGATAGTTAAAAACAAATTCCGAATCATTTCCGAGTTCAGAAATTATATCATAGTTGTAAAGTCAAATTTGTTGTGGCGCGTTGATCGCTGATAGTTGCAGGAAAGTCCTTTGAGTTTTCTTTCTTCTGGTTCTTCAACAATCTGAACGGGGCAAGTGAGTAACTAATTATTTTGAAAAAATAATAGCTCTTTTGTGTATAGAATATATGAAGAAACATAATCAAAGTCTTTGACGTATAGTCTCAAATATTAATTTACGGCATATCACGTTGGACACAGCGGCTTTCGTTTCACGCGAAGTTAAGGGGTTAGTTAAAAGGGTTGTAAATGACATGACCATGCTTCTTATTTACAATGTACATATTATTTCTACCTACCTTGCCACTGGAGATATGTCTTTCCCTGCCGGCCTACTTAATGTTTAGGAATATGTTTTTTTTCTTTTTCTTACTCTGCACCAATGAGGTAGACAATACCAATTGGTCGATCAAACACCGCCCACCGCCAAGTATCATTTTCCAGCATAAGAGAACAAACAGCATTTGTGGGATAAAACACCATGCGGTTTTTTTTTCTTGTAGCGCCAGTAATAGATACTCAACGGTTTTAAAAGTGGATTTACATATCAACAACTACAATAAATTGGTGACTCGAGTGACTGTTGTTGCTGTTGCTACAGAGTATTTTGAAAATTGCCGACAAGCGTATGCCGAAGAATTGCTTTTCTGTATGGAAAAGTGAGTAAAATCTGTTTTATTTTATATCAGATTATTATTTACTAATTTATCATGCAGTTCTTGAGGAGAAAAAGCAAAAATAAAAATAATTCGAAAATTCTGACAAAAAAATGGTCCAAAAATGCCTTTTTGAAAATGACGTCACAGTGACGTCATTACGGCGGCCATCTTGGATTGTTTTTTGCATTTTCTTGTCGAGCTTGGCCCATTGATATAGTGTGGTAAGTTTCAGCCCTCTAGCCTTAGCGACAGCGAAAATAAATAGGGGGGGGGCACTTTCCGTCCTTCCTCAGGCCGCGGTACACCCCAAATCGCCAAGGCCAGATAGGGTTCAACTGGACATTTCTGGAAGTGTAAATGGTATATATTAAGGTACAAGCCTGTAAACCCAACAATAAAGTGAAAACATTACAATTAGACTGTGTCAATTTTCATCACTCAAAATTACACGAAATATGAAATAAACTCCTGCAAAATAGAGTGAAAAAAAGATAGATTATCATACAAATATTAGTAAGGTTATTCATTTTCAGCGGAATAGTTGGCAATTATATTATTTCACAAATTTATGTTCATTTTCCAGCTAGTTAAATTTCGGGAATTGTTTAAAATTCATTCTCAAAGTTCTATCCGGCTAAGAAAGAATCGCCCTTACCAATATTTGTATGATAATCTTTTTGGATTTTGCAGGAGCTTATTTCATGTAATTTGGATTGACAAAAAGTGGCACAGCCTAATTGTAACGTGTTCACTTTATCATTAGGTTATAGGCTTGCACGCTCAGCAGTATCCAAAACACTCTGTAACAACAACAATACTAGGTTCATTAACATCTTAAGGGCTTTGTAGTGTCATCCATTTAGGCACTCAAAATATGATAAAATATAACAGATACAAGTTCGAACTCCCATGAGTTTAAACGATAGTTGTGACGTCACACTATTCAGCAACTGTAGATTATTTTTCTAGAATGTACTACAGCCACTACATATTATTTTCACGCATGCATAGTCCCTTTAGCGCACTTTTATATTGCGCAATCGAGAAGAGGCGTGTGCTGTTTTAAACCTGCAAGAAATCTGGAAAAGCACAAGAAATTCAAGTGAAACAAGGCACTTCTTGGTAAATCCACATCCGAAATCATAACGAAAGGAGTCGCTTCAACACAGTAAATCCTTGCTTGTTGTCTATCCTAGGAATATCCGTGGTCGGTTAGGTTAGTTCGTTTAAAGTTAATCACACAAATCAACAAACAATCAAAGTGCAAACGCTCTCATCAATGAAGATGTGAGCAAGTCTGTCGTCAAATCTCGAAGACCCTCGAAAGAGTTGACCGAGTATTGACCTGATCAAATTGTTTACGGTGGATCCATCATATCAATGAAACTGGTACAGGCGGTCATGAAGGTACGGACAAAACATTAACATCATTATTAATTTAGCCACGTAAACTGGAACGAAGATAACCAAGCGATCTGTCGACCACGCACAACAGCTAAACACTAGTTCATTTTATAAATACAAAGTCAGACAATAAAATGATAAAACTAAGATTATAATATCAGCATAGCGAAACGATAGTTTTGACCAAAGGGACACAAGTGTGCAGCAAATAGACAACTAATACCACTTCTTCTTACACCAAGACCACCGATTTTTAGTGCTAGATTTCTTGACAAAATCTATGTCTGTTTACATGAAGTATGTCGGTATACCACTGAGTTCGGGCAAGGCTTTGGCTCTAAGACCTCCCATCGAAAAGGTAATATCCTGAACAAAAGACTGACAATACAACTTGCAGCAGATCCTTTGTCAATTATATTTCCTGAGTCTTACACCAAAGCTGAGTTCGAGAAGCCGACTCGTAACTGCACCTCCATTGTACAATAATACTCACCCAAGTACGTGGCAGAAATGACCGTCTGTGGAAGTGCAGATTCGTGAAAAATAATCTACACCCTTTAAAACAAAGAGGCTATCGTTTATATTAGAGAAAACACTCGTAACTGTCGATTCTTGAAAATGAATGGACTTCGCGCCTCGTCCATTCTTTTTCAAGAATCGACAGTTACTCGTGCTTTCGCCATTACAGAGCAAGGTTGAAACGTTGTCCAAGAAATGCTTCACCCATGTGAAGGGATTTTATTCTGCCAAATATTCAGTGATTACATGATGTTATTATCCAATCTATATATTTCGGTCGAGCTCTACCAAATAATGTCAAAAAACCCAAGATGGCCCTTATGATTGAATCACCATGGCATCACGATCTTGGAAGGTAATTATGGTCTTTAATTTGGTTTTTATTTTCATATTTCTTCCTAAAGAACTGCAAAAACTAATAAAAATGATACATACTACTCAGCTTTGGCAAAATAAATTATTTTCGTGAGCTTACAGCCAAAATAACTTGAGCAAAAAATGGACTTATTAAGTTCACAAATGTGATTTTCTGGGGACACCATGCGGCCGCCATTTTGAATTTTCTCATGAACATTTGCGCCTAGAATACTGCAATTAGGCTAAGCATGGCCTAAACTATTCCGCCAGGCATAAATTATACAGTCAAGAAGTTTCAGCTTGCTTGCTGTCTTCTATACCGAAATAGCTTGGAAACTTTTAAGAAGTGCCCATGATTTCCCGCCTTGGTCCGGTAGGGTTACCGTTCACTGGTTGCCATATTATTCAGACTATGTTGCCAATCCATACAGCACATGACCTGCTTCACTATATTAGGTCAGCCATTGTGTAAAATTGGGCAGGAATTGAACAGAAAGAAAGACCTGTAGCTTAACCAAGAGATCTTTCTTTGATCCTCATGGCTTTTTGTAGCTCTTGGGACGCCATCTTGGATTGCCCCACTTTTTGATACTTAGCTGCCACTCTGACATGGCCAGCAGGATTTTTTGTCACCTACAGGTATCACGTGATAAGAAAAACATCATGAAGCTTTGCCCCTTAAGATGGTACCAATAAGTCAAATTTCGGGTCCTAGCTCATGGACTAATTTATGTCTTTGAAATGTAAAAGAGTGGAAGGTTGACTCTGACAAACTAGACTGGTTGAAGCTTTTGTATGGGTTTTGAGAGACTGAGTATTTTCACAATAATTGGATCTAGATTCTATAGGTGACTTGTATTCACATGCTCAGTGTCTTGATTCCTTCAGCGTTTCACAATTCTGTTCCTCAGCTGTGAAAATATATTTGCATATGAATTAGGCTGAGGTGTTTTTACCATCATTGTGGTCATTCATCGATTCAGTAAAAGTGTTTCACGTCCCATTAAACTTGAGTACGGGCGTATGAATGGTTCAACGTGTATCTCTGTCTCTTTTAATTTAAATTACGTAAATCGATTTTTGTGAACGCTTCATATCCGGCTTGTCTCAACGTTTCTTGCAGATACACGTGAATGGAACAACAGTTGATTTTGAAAGGATATAAGCATACTGCGCATGTCAGGATAGCTTTACGTCACTAGTGATCGATGTAACCGCAGCCGTGGAATTGGCGTCTGGGTAATAATCACTTCCGGTCTTATACACCCGTCTATAGACGAGATGGGATATTGTGATCACGATTTCTGTCTGTATGTTATCTTACGTAACATATGTAAGCTGTGAGATACAATGTATCTGCCGTTCCATGACGTCGAAACGTCAAAGATCATCAAATCATTAAAAATTGCGTTGCCCGTCCGTCTGTTTGTCCATCTTGATTATTGACACAATATCTATTGAAGAATTATTGTCAGGCTTCCCAATTTCATATAACATATCCCACTGACGATCAAGCAGAAGCCTATTGAAAATGACTGACCTTTATCTACTTTATCATTGTCAAATTCTAGTACTGGTGATATCTTTTGAAGGATTACATTCTAGGATCTTCAATTCATACTAGATGTGCAACTGGTGCTTTCCAATTTGACTGACCTGTTCTCATAGGTACTAAAACTCCGCCACCATACATTATCAACATCTCAACGGGGAAGGGTCTGTTCTCAATTACCGGCTCAAGGTGTCCGCTGATGGTGCTGACCAAATGTTTCCAAACCGTTCCCTCGTGCTCGTGTTGCGCATGCGTTGGTCTTCTTCTGACAGGACGAAACTGAAAAGATTTACAAAACACCTGACTGTATGGACAGAATATCCACGTAGTGTTACATGTTTCGAGATGCGACAAATATACTTGTTAATTGTTTTCAGACAAGGCCGCATAAGGTTCATGGTGAGAAGAAATGGAAGATTTATCAGTAAAACGCGAGGATGTTGACCAAACGGACGATTCAGTGATAAAGGACGAATTATGGAGCCAACGAGCCAATAATATGTATGTGAAGGAGGAATTAGGGATCCAAAGTGGAATACACAAACATGTAACTATAAAAGAAGATCCTGTAGTCGAGTTTGCTGTAGTTGACCGGCCACTGCAGAAGATCCTTGTACATAGACCGATTAAACAAGTAAGTCATACCAGGTGTATCTCGTGTATGTTATATACAATAACACAGATGACAGCGGTTGCAAACATACATTATCCTGTCAAATATTCACCAAAATAAGATTAGAGGACAGGGACACAATGATTTGTCAACACTGCACAGGGATGTAGCAAATTGAATCGCATCTTAATATTAACAAAACTATCCCGCACACGTTTAAGTGTTACATATTCTTATAATTACGACCCATCCACTGTATCCCTTCAACACCCAACCACTCGCTCCGCCTCGTAACATAAGTAATTCCAGGAAAATGTATATAAAATAGACGAGAACAAACTTGGAAAGGTGACCAGGTACTTTACTGGTTGGGCTGATCGGTTTCCAGGATAAATGAAACTGTGGGCACTCTCGTGTCCTGGCACGTGTAGCCACCATCTTAATATCAGAGAAACATAACGTTAAATCGTACTCACCCACCCACTCATGTAAAATAGCCATTTCTCCCCATGGATAATAGCTTACAGTGATATACTGCTGATTCTTAAAACATTACCCCTTGACCTTGTTAGTTAGTACAATCATGATAACTAGACTGTTTTGATCTTCCAGGAATGTCCGGGCAGTGATACCGAACAGACCAGACTTGAGGATGATACAGCTCCGGTGGAAAAACCTTTTCCTGTGAACCTGTATCGAGTCATTAATGTGTGCAGAAATTCTACTCTGCTAAACTCTGACTGTTCCAGCCCAAACACCACCTCCTTGACACATGTCCTAGACACCCAAAATGCAGACCAGATCAGTGATAAGCTAGACCAGGAGAAACCATATACCCGCGAAAATCCATACAAATGCCCAATTTGTCCGTATAGTTGTACCAGAAAATATAATATGCAGAGACATCAGAGAACTCATATTGGTGAAAAGCCATACAAATGCTCATTGTGTGCCTATAGCTGTACACAGAAAAATGATCTGAAGAGACATCAGAGAACTCATACTGGTGAAAAGCCATACATATGTTCTATATGCCCGTACAACTGCTCCGATAAAAGCAATCTGCAAAAACATGAGAAAACTCATACTGGTGAAAAGCCATACATATGTTCTATATGCCCGTACAGCTGCTCCGATAAAAGCAGTCTGCAAAAACATCACAGAAATCATACTGGCGAAAAGCCATACAAATGCTCATTATGTCAGTATAGATGTGCAGATAAAAGTCATCTGAAGAAACATCAGAGAAATCATACTGGTGAAAAGCCATACATATGTTCCATATGCCAGTACAGCTGCTCCGATAAAAGCTCCCTACAAAGACATCAGAGGACTCATACTGGTGATAAGCCATACAAATGTCTATCGTGTCCATATAGCTGTGCCCGGAAAGACCATCTCATTGACCATGAGAGAACACATACTGGTGAAAAGCCTTACAAATGTTCATTATGTCCGTATAGTTGTGCACATAAAACTAATCTGAAGATACATCAGAGAACTCATATTGGTGTTTAGCCATACATATCTTCAATATGCCCGTATAGCTGCGCCAAGAAAAGATCCCAAAATATACGAGAGAACTCGTGCCGTCCTATAGATAGCGGTCAATACTCAAAAGCCATATATAGCTGATGATTATATCCCGCACCGGTGTGTAGAGAAAAGTTTGTGTGCCTCTGTTCACCACTAGGTGACGCTTTAGTCAGAGCATAGGGAAACCTTTCTCTCACGATTTCGTCTGAACGACTTTTTTCCATTGAATTCTTATGTACCATCTTCCTGGGGCCTCAGATGTCACCTGCTTGTTTTTCGTGGTATTTGGTCATCATGTGGAGGTGCTATGGACTTGAATACAGGTAAACTTGTGTAACATGATATCTTTTAAACAACTTGTTTGATTTCCATGAAATTTCGGTATAATGATCTTGCAAGATTTTAGTGGTGTTGGCCAAATCATGGAAGTGCGTTTTTGCATCTCAGAATAAGATCTTTTTGTTTACAAAAATGGAAATTTACTTTCTTGAATCAGCGAACAGTAATTCTAGTTTGCTTAACATGAATATAACATTCGCAGTGTTATAATTCACATCCCTTGTAAGCCAATGACCTTTTTTTAATACGTGAAATTGTCAGGACTTATTGCCCAGGCCAGATCTGGGAATTTTGCTTCATCATGTAGTTTCGTGATATTTGTTCATCATTGGTTAGCACCATAGGCAGTGAACTTATACAGCACAATTCATAGTCCCTTCATGAAGTTTATTGTTGTGATCTTGTTAGACAGACCAAAGCTTTCCAAGGATTAAATTTTTTTTTGAATTGTGGTGTTAGGGCTACCTCCCATACGGATTTTGCGACCCATCAACATGATGCTTCATTTATAGTTCATTATCCATTCTTTTTCACATTTCATAATTTGATTAACATTATGGTTTAAAACTGGATTGAAAGGACGTTGGTGTTGATAGCGCTGGCATATATGTAGCATTGGTGCTATTGAAAGCTAAGTATATCTAAATCCAGGTTACATTAGACCCCGCTTACACACTTAACTAAAATGCAATCAGAGAAAAGATGGTGCCATCAGTCTGCGGTGATACCGTTTTAAGAATTGCAAGGAATGTAACACTGATATTTCCCTTTACTTTGTACGCCTGCATATTGTATGCCTGTATGTTGGCCATTCAGATAATAAAATCTGAAGTGGTTGACGTATTGCATAATGCACTTTACATAAAGGCACTTGTAGACTGCTTGCATCATCAAAGTAAGCACTTTCTTTTCAGAAGCAGTGCTACTTCTCTCACCAATGCTGATATAATAATTTGACCCTGTGCATTGCTATGGCTATCTCAATTACATTTCTTAATCTCCAGTGGCTGTGAAGCCTTGGGCTTTCGCATGTCTGGAGATGCATTCTGGTCAATTTTGTCAATGTGTAAAATTACAAATTATCACTCGGTTAATGCTCTTTTTTTTATATTAACGTCCCCAGAATTTGTTTGAACTCCAGATATGAAATGGCACATACCATTGCATTTTGACAGCATAGTTACAACTGTTGATGAATATTTTTAGACTTAAAAAGTAGATAGATTTTTAAAGTGGAACTTTTGCATGCCAGTTATATGGCACATCCCCTCTGGGAAATTGTTAATGTGTTCTATTGCATTTTGACAGAATATTTGGACTTTAAATATAATATGTAATGATGCCTCAAATGGAACTGAATTGTCCATGTCATCTGTGTGTCCGTTTATCTGTCTCTTTCTGTCTGTCTGTCGGTCAGTCTGTCTTTCTTGTCATACCACATATGCAGCTGGTGATGGATCAGTGGCCTAGTGAAGATGACTCACCTTCACGGGTTTTATCAACTTGAAATTAAGCATTAGCAATAATTTTTAAAGGAGTGAAAATAGGCTCTCCAAATTCATAATACGTGTGCAACTGGTGACTGACTAGAAGCCTATCCCAGTTGACAACCTATTTTTCCAAGGTTATATACGGTATATTATGATATAACATGAACTCCTCATCATCACCGTTGTGGCTGTGGTCTTCCAGGTCAATCTACCAACGTTTGCGTGTGTTGCAACAGCCTCATGTTTCAACAGTAACTTAAAACCATGCTGTATCGACTGAGCTGGTGAAACGTCCACCATGTCCAAGCTCTGACATACCACATCACTGTCGGAATATCGGTATCATGACACAGTGATGGATCACACCAATGAAGGTTCCCGATTTATGTTGAATGTCGTTATTGCTTAAGTACTATTAGCAGCATTGTACATCAACAATAATTCGCTGTCTCCCAGTGAAAAATTATCGCGAAAGGTATTTATTTTTGTTGTGTGGCATTTTTGTTTGCAGGCATTGTTTCAGATAGAATATTACAGCCTAATTTATGCAATCGGGAATAAAAAAGGGGGTTGAAATATTTATGTTCAAACTTGTGTAGCAAAAAAGCGCCAATTTGAAATTTGACAACCTTTTTGTTCTGATATTCAGTTTTGGAACAAATGTCTGCAGGCCCGTGAAACAAAAAATAAAGTTGGTGTTGCCTCACACTGGGTTTCGCCCATCGGTTAAGAAATGCCTTCTCAGCGGTATTACTACTAGGGATGATTCTCCAATGCTAATCCCCAGAAATATATGCCCCTATCTGTCTCATCCTAAAAAGAAATTTCCACACCTAACAGAGGGTGTGTCCAAATTGGGGAGATCTAAAGCCCTGTGAGTACGAAATTGTGTGGAATATGTATTCGGGGGAAATGCTCTTCTCTCGTGTTTCATACGAGCTTTCATTAAACCTTGTTTGCCAAACCTTTGTGTATATATATTCTAGTCTTTAGTGTACCAGTACATTTAGTGCGATATTGTTATATTGAGTAACTTTATTTTATGTATCACTATACCCTGAGGATCTTGGCAGCAGGTGTTCCGAAAGCAAAATGATCTTTGCTGGTGAATCTTTTTTGATTCCGTTGAGAAGAAGTCGGCCCATACTCATCAGCATTGTGGACGTATGGCCAGGGATCAATTTGACTCAAACATTGAGCAAGCACGACAAAACATTGACGCGCGCCGCTAAACTATTACATGTACCTACGGAGCCATGAAAAGACCCACACACGCGAAATAGCATCTTACAGGTGCTTATTGTGTCCATATAGGACCAGTCAGAAAGGGAATTTGACCATCCACGAAAAGGAAGATCATTTAAATGCTCAAATTTTTCATGTGGGAATGCCAGATAAAAAACGAGACAAAACAGAAAGAATTGTGACATGAAAGGAGAAATGGCCTGATCAGATCCTATACACTCACTCCATCAGCATCCTCCATCTCTTTTGACTGTATCCCTGGATTTCACCCGTGGATGGAGTAAGAGATGTCACGCATCACCCAACTAAGCTCCATGTATTCGAACGATTACAGACCCAATGGTGTTGAAAGATTTAATGTATGGTATTTTTTGTGTTAAAACAATCTGTTTAATTGGCATGATAAATTTACAAAATGTACATTTCTATGCAGAACATCCCTTTTGCGCCATTCATGAGGTAGCCTTTATCTGGAGATGTCGGCCACATTTAAGTTTGTTACTTCTCTTGGCGATTGAGCTCCCACCACCAACCGGAAGGTATTTTATCTCGATAAGTTGGAGTAACGCACGTGGCACAGTCGAGAATGGTGCCTGTGTACGAGGTGGATATGACCTGTTCAGTCGTTACAGATCTAGACGAAATGTTCCAGCATGTTTTCATGTACAGGGTTAGATCCAGATATTTTAACCGGAGTCCTTATTTGAAATAACACTGCCCGTATTTGAAAAAATGCAATTACCAAGATGTCTTGCAAGAAGTCAGAAAGTCCATAATTTGCCATACATATGATGAAAAATTTGTCCATTGGGATTTTTTTGGTGTATTCTTGCAACACTTACTGTCAGTTCACATTTCACTTCACTTTCTGGCTGTTTCAAGTATGTATTCTGAAATAAAATCATTTGATTTTATGCAAAAATCAGTCATTTGATTTCATGCCAGTGTCCTCTTTAAGGACGCTGTGGGACCCTAGATCTAAGCCTGATGTATTATACTTTTCCAGTATCAGTAGGTCCCTCCCAAGGCGACTTGGGATGGCTCGTGATTCTGAAGCACATACTCGCTTGCACAGCACTTAACGAGAACTAACAGACCGATAATTCGGACTGAGATGCGCACAACCTCTCGGAACATCCGAACTGCCACCCTAAAACGGTCCGATGATTATGACGGAGAACCACACATCGATCGTCAAAGCTGCCTAACACGAGCCTGATAATTCCGACGGAGAATCACACGTCGATCATCAAAAAATTCAAACCTCCCTGGCTCTACTAACCAACCGAAATCCAGAATTGCTGACTCCTCTTCACTCCGAGAAAATACAAATGTATTGTGCAAATCTTATTTGCATATAGACCATAAAGTCGCACATGCAAAATGTTGGCTTTGAACCACAAATTTATTCTGAGTTCGTCATGATAAAATATCATGCAGACATGACACCTCACTCCGTCACATTATACTGACACCGCGCGAACCAGTCCTTGTTTTATCCTCTTAATGCTGAGCGTGAGCCAGGAAGCAGCACGTTCCATTTTTCACGTCTTTGGTATGACCCGGCCTGAGATCGAACACAGTACCTAGCGCTTACGAGGCTGACGCTTTTTTTAAATATTAGAGATACATGTAACACTGAAAAGTCTACGATATGTGTTCTCATATGCTTAACAAGCGTTCTTTTCTGGTTGAATCTGTAATCACAAAGTTAATACTTTAAAGGCTTTTCACCAGTGTGTTTTAACCAGATTTTGCTCTTACAAACATCTATAATCAAATACAGAAGACGAAAAAATATTTTCACTAGTATGTGTTCTCATATATGACAGATCTATACTCACAGACGGAATATTCGAAATACTTTTCACATGTGTACTTTCTCATGTGTGAAACACGATTACCGTTTTGGGTACATTTATAATCACATACAGAACTCTTGAATGGTTTTTCAACTAACCAGATCCTTCTTACCGATAGATCTTTAACCCTACCTGGCCTGGGGGGCGGGAGGGGGGGGGGCGGAAAGTGCCCCCCTCCCCCCTAGTGAACTTTTCTCTGCTGCTCCGAAATGACAAAACCGAGGAGGCTGAAACTTGGTGACTTTTAAGCTTATCTTATTGGGGTCATTTTGAGCCTATTTTCATATACCCCCGGGCAGAGAATCATGGGTAAATTCAAAATGGCGGCCATGTGGTATCCGCGAAAGTCATGTTTTTAGCTCATCTGGGCCGAAGGCCCGATGGGCTTATGTCATGGCCTGACTGTCCGTCGTCCGTCGTCCGTCGTGCGTCGTCCGTCGTCCGTTGTGCGTCGTCCGTTGTGCGTAAACATCTTCTTCTCTGAAACCGCTTGGCCGATTAAGCTGAAACTTGGCATGCATGTTCCCCCCAATGAGTACACCAGAATTTGTTCATGCCGTGTCGATACGATTTTAAATATGGCCGCCATGGCGGCCATCTTGAATTTGCCATTGAAACATTGTTATCGCGATTTCTCAGGAACTACTGCATAGATCTTTTTCAAATTTGGTACACGGGTTCCCCTTGGGGTCTAGTTGTGCAAGATACCTGTTGTGGTCTGATTCACAAATCCAATATGGCCAACAGGCGGCCATCTTGGATTTCCCCATGAAACATTGTTATTGCAATTTCTCAGGAACTACTTTGTGGATCTTCCTCAAATTTGGTACACAGGTTCCCCTTGGGGTCAAGTTGTGCAAGATACCTTTTCTGCTCTGATTCGAACATCCAATATGGCCACCAGGCAGCCATCTTGGATTTCCCTATGAAACTTCGTTATCGTGATTTATGAGGAAGTACTGCATGGATCTTTCTCAAATTTGATACACAGGTCCCCATTACTGTCTAGTTGTGCAAGATACTTTTGTGGTCTGATTCAGAGATCCAATATGGCCACCAGGCGGCCATCTTGGATTTCGAGATGAAACATTGTTATCTCGATTTCTCCGGAAGTACTGCATGGGTCTTTCTCAAATTTGGTACAGAGGTTCCCCTTGGGGTCTAGTTGTGCAAGATACAATTTGTGGTCTGATTGAAAAATCCAATATGGCCACAAGGCGGCCATCTTGAATTTGCCAGTGAAATCTTGTCATCATTATTTTTCGTTAACTACTGCATGGATCTTTCTCAAATTTGGTACACAGGTTCCTCTTGGGGGTCTAGTTGTGCAAGATACCTTTTCTGCTCTGATTCGAACATCCAATATGGCCACCAGGCGGCCATCTTGGATTTCCCTATGAAACTTCGTTATCGTGATTTATCAGGAAGAACCGCATGGATCTTTCTCAAATTCGATACGCAGGTTCCCCTTGGGGTCTAGTTGCGCAAGATACAATTTGCGGTCTGATTGAAAAATCCAATATGACCACCAGGCGGCCATCTTGGATTTCCAGATGAAACATTATCGCGATTTCTCAGGAACTACTGCATGGATCGTTCTCAAATTTGGTACAGAGGTTCCCCTTGGGGTCTAGTTGCGCAAGATACAATTTGTAGTCTGATTGAAAAATCCAATATGGCCACCAGGCGGCCATCTTGGATTTCCAGATGAAACATTGTTATCGTGATTTCTCAGGAACTACTGCATGGATCTTTCTCAAATTTGGTACAGAGGTTGCCCTTGGGGTCTAGCTGTGCAGGATACCATATATAGTCTGATTGAAAAATTCAATATGGCCACCAGGTGGCCATCTTGGATTTCCCCATGAAATTTTGTTATCGTGAATTCTTAGGATATTACTGCATGGATGTTGATACACAGGTTCCCCTTGTGATCCAGTTGTGCAAGATACCTTTTTTTGGTTCATTTCGAAAATCCAATATTGCCGCATCTTGAATTTCCCATGAAACTTTATCATAAAATCTCAGGAAATAACTGCATGGATCATTTTATAGTGTTCAGGGGGGACAACACAAGTTAGAAACTCATCTATTGCAGTTCTTTAGTAAAAATTTCTCACAGCTACTTTCTCCAGTTACAGACAGATGACCTACAGTGCCGTGGCACTATCTTTTACATCTTCGCAGACAGATGGGGGTATGTCTTGGTTAGGCCATACCTCACCAGAGATTACTTTCATTGGAAAAATGTCCTGTTACATCTCATTGCCATCGTAACAACCCAGTCGCACATATTTCGTACTCGACATGTCTCCCCCTGGTGCATATACCCACAAAATATTGGAATCGTAGGTTAAAAACTGTCCAATGTACTGTCCGGACACGAAGTGGACAGACGGACGAACGACTGCAATCACATAATAAAAATTGGTTCTGGTTATTGCTTATACAGCTTACTGACAATCACACATTATATTTTGGTATAATTGCCTTTATTCCATAACCTCCAATTACAATCATGAATTTACAGCTTGACCTCCTGTGAAATCGACTATGTTGCCATTTTGTTCAGGGGAGACAATGCAAGTTAGAAACTCATCTATTGCAGTTCTTCAGTAAAAATTTCTCGCAGCCACTTTCTCCAGTTATAGCCAGATGAGCGCTACAGTGCCGTGGCACTATCTTTCAATCTTTTCGCTCCATTTCTTCACATTTTCCTTGCCTAAAAGGCCACGAAAGTATTTTATTTATTTTTTACTAATTATTCTACATTTTATTTGATTTTATTCGAGAGAAAAATCGGAAAAATGAAAATTTTGAAAAATCGACCCCAAAGAGGCCGAAAAATGGCTTCCGAGAAGATGACGTCACTGTGACGTAATCATGGCGGCCATCTTGGATTTTTTTACATTTCCCGGCAGAGCTTGAGGTGTTCCTCCGCAGTTTCGTAGTAATGGCCCCTCTCTAATTTCATAATACGATAGACTGCCCTTGTTCTGCTACATCATAATTCTTCTTGTCTCCTTAATAGCTTATATCTATAATGCCATCCTATTAAGCATTATCAACGCTGCAAACGAGTACGTACAAATCGAGTGCTGGCTTCGTCTACACGCTGATCGGGAGAGTGGCAGCTGCCAGCCAACATTCAAGAGGAGCCCGTTCAAGAGGAGACCCAATATTCACGAGGGGACCCGGTTGTGACGTAGCCGCGTACTGCGCAATAATGCGCACATTATGTACACCAGCGTAGGATATATGCAGGGAGTTCGTCCTATCGTGAGGCGTGTTTAGCTGTCACCTTCAGCTGTGTCTGTTTCTGTTTAACGGGCTATGGCAACAGTACTGGCCAGCGTATATTCACATGATTCACGAGCAGGCACATTCACCAGCAGGGCCGTATTCACCAGCGGGGCTGGGAAGATCTCCACGATTGTGGCAGTATTAATCCAAATCCAAAATTTTGTAGGTCCAATCATGGAGCCTACTATGCTCCATGGTCCATGCAATAAAGGTATTTCTGATGTTTTAACAGTATCGCCCGTCAGTTTAAATAGGTTATACATGAGCGTGAACAAGCATATTATAGTATGAAATTACATACGTATGTATAGATGGCACAAATAACTGATTTTATACTAAAAAAAATAACCAACTTTACAAATGATGAAAGCTAGTGAGTAGTAGGTAGTAAGCATCCGTCACGTAAAGTGCCTCACTGCGCATGCGCAGGATTTATTTTGTGGGCGTGCGCATGCGTGAGTTTATGCAAATGAGTGGGCGTGGCCTTTTATGCAAATGAGGTCATTGGGTGCATTGGGTATATTCAAGATGGCGGCTTGTTTTTTCTAGGTTAGGGGTGGTCGTATTCAAGATGGCGGCCAATTGCACTTGTTTGACCCTTCATTTGCATATTTTCAAGATGGCGGCCTGTTTTTTCTAGGTTAGGGGTGGTCGGATTCAAGATGGCGGCCTGTTTTTGTAGGTGCGGACACTTGCACTTGTTTCGCGCCTCATTTGCATATTTTCAAGATGGCGGCCTGTTTTTTCTAGGTTAGGGGTGGTCGGATTCAAGATGGCGGCCTGTTTTTTTTTGTAGGTCAAGGTCAATTGCACTTGTTTCGCTCGTCCTCATTTGCATATTTTCAAGATGGCGGCTTGTTTTTTCTAGGTTAGGGGTGGTCGGTTTCAAGATGGCGGCCAGTTTTTGTGTCTCAGTGCATGGTGGGAGGTGGATAGAAAAACGTATAAAAGGAGTCCATTTTTAGGGAAAGGGGTGTATTCAATCTGACTTACCTGACCTGACCTGTCTCCCTGCCTGCCTGCCTGCCTGCATCCCTGCCTTGCTTGCCTGCCTGCATTCTGCCTGTATGGAATGCATGTACTGACTTGGTTCTGGGTTTTTTCCATCACGGTTGTGCGCAGGTGTATGACGTCACTTCCGGTCTGCGTGAATCGGGCGTGACCTGGGACGGGTGTGACCTGGGACTATGGGATGCATGTACTGACTTGGTTCTGGGTATTTGTCATCACGGGGAGGTCACGTGATCAGTTCAAGGTCATATCCATTTTTTATCGATATGTCAACCCCACACCCAGTCCATTAGATGCTCCTTCACCTAAGCTTCACTTTGATACCTCACTCGACCTGTGGTGTGAGTGAGTGCAAGAATGTATTCATCCGCGGTGATGCAGTCATGTCTGGCGGTGATTCGGTCTCGGGAAAAAGCTTCCTTGCCCAATGCCTACGGACTTTACCGAAGATACACGGACTTTAACGAAAAGACACGGACGTACACGAAAAGACGCGAAGGTGAACGCCATTGTGGGAAACCTCCCACAGACAGGTCAGTACATGCATTTCTATGTTGTTCACGCATAATAAAAGGATTGATCTGTAATCTGTGTTGTTGTTGTTGCTCCCTTTTTTTTTTTGGACTAACCCATCAGAATAGTACGTATCACGGACTATACCCGTAGAGCTACATCTGGTCTATAAAACACGTCCCTCTGGATCCCACACCTTCATTTCTACAGAGCCATGGCGGAGACCCAGCCCCATGCGACTCGCATTTTACAGTATGCCACCGTGGTGAATTCATTCACGGGTTACCGAGCAGTGGTCCGGTCCATGTTTGCAGATGGCGACGACAACGAGGGACGACGCCAGATCCTGAACGAGTTCACAGAAGCGGTCCTCCACAGAGTGCACTCGATGGAGAGGCGTGCCATCACTCACCACTACTGGACTATGACAGCCATCCTTGATGCTCGGGCTATGGACCACGAGCGCTCACGCCGCAACCAGCACCGGCTGGTTGGCCTCATACTAGTCTGTGCCCTATTCACCCTGGCGCTGTGGTATTGACACTATAAATACCAGGGTCAGACAGAGTGTGTGTCATTCACCGTTCGACATTTGGACCAAGCATGTCATCCGTCCTACGAGCCATCCTCCCCCTTACACCTTACCAGGTGGGATTATACGTTTATGAAGATTATGTGACTCTGGTGGAAGATAGTGGCGGGGATTGGAGGGCGTCCCCTGAGACTTTATCGAATACGGTGACACTACAGCGTGATGGGTGGACTAAGTTTAAACGAGTGTTGAGCGGAGAGTTAGACGGACGCCTGATTCACCTGGACAAGGCCAACTACGTATACCATACTGCGCTCTACCCACGGGTGGGACGCTACCAAGAGCCGGCTCGAAGTTTCCTCCTAACTCCCTCTCTGTGGTCAGCCTTGAAGAAAATAGGCCCTCTGGTGGACCAGTTATTTATACCCGACGATCGATCACCCCACCAATTGGCATGGGCTCATGCTATCGAACACGCACTAGATGAACCTAATGAAAAAAAAGCGGATGGAGAAAATACTATATGTATAGAATGCGCAGAGGCTGGAATGACAGTGTCACCTGATGAAGCCACCCACACACACATGACGGGCCAGAACGATGAAGAAGAAGAAAAATCCGTGATGAAGCCGCGGGGCCAATGGCTGAACCCCATAAACAACTACATGAACCCGACGACGATGCCATTGATTACCCCGCTAGACTCAGTCAGCCCAATGACATGACCACCTGATCCTTTGATCTCACGGGGTTCTCCCTATAAATACGAGAGACAGTGAAATCTGGTACCATTCACGTACTGACCATGACGGAGCATATAGTACTGGCGTATTTCAGCTTGACCCCGAGGTTTTCCTGCACATGTATGCGGATAAGGTCGATATCATGGAGGAGGTAGTAGGAGACACGGACCCTACACAACCGTGCCCGGCTCACATTCGTCTGTCCCGGGAGGGCTGGACCAAATTCAAACGGGTGTTGTCTGGTGAACTGGACGGCGACCTCATCCACTTGTGTCACGATGTGTACATTCGACGCGGCCCTTTCTTTGCTCAATTGGCTCGGCTAGATGGAGGTACAGTGCATTTTACCCTTCACCCTGATCTATGGTCTGCATTGGAAGATGCCGTGGTGGATGTGGATGAAGTGCTTATCAAGCGGTCATCAGACGAGTTGGACTGGTCATTGACCATGGCCACTGCGGAAGTCCACGAAGAAAATCAGAAAGAAACTCAGGCCCAAGATATACCCGTTATAAATAAACGATAGAGCCAGGGTCCATCATCATTTTGTCACCATGAAGCGCTGGGGGAAGGTGTTGGATAACTTATACTACAGTCCCGACAGTCCGGCAGCCTATAGTGCATTGTCGGCTCTCTATCGAGCGGCCAAACCCCAGGGGGTACAACGTGCCCAAGTCCGAGATTGGTTAAGAAGACAAGACACCTATACCTTACATCGATCTGTCCGTCGCCATTTTCTACGGAACCGGGTCATCGTGGAAGGAATAGATGCCCAGTGGCAAGCGGATTTGGTGGATATGAGCGCCTTTGCCAAACACAACGATGAGAATCGGTATATCTCGACGTGCATCGATATCCTATCCAAGTATGCGTGGGTGGTACCCATCCGGACGAAAACGGGGGCAAATCTCATAGCGGCGTTCAAAGACATCTTCAAGACCGGGCGCAAACCTTTGTATTTGCAAACCGACGAAGGCACGGAATTCCTCAACACACCGTTCCAAGCCTTTCTCAAGAAACAGAAGATGTTTTTCTTCCATACGTACAACGAGACCAAGGCTTCCGTGGTGGAGAGGTTCAACAGGACATTCAAAGGCCGCATGTATAAATATTTCACCTATAAGAATACAAGGCGGTACATCGATGTTCTCCCGAAACTGGTGAGGGGGTTACAATCGAGCCTATCATCGAAGTATAGAGAGAGCCCCCATTACCGTGACCCAACGCAATGAAGCCCAAGTCCGGCGTGTCTTGTACCCCAGGCCATCGCAGCGAACGACGAAGGCGGTGTACAAGGTCGGGGACCCTGTACGGATCGGTAAAGTCAAGGGCAAGTTCGAGAAAAGTTACTTGCCCAACTGGAGCGATGAGCACTTCCTGATTAAACGGCGCCTACCCCGACAGCGGCGAGTCTGTGAACTGGAAGATCTCCAAGGGGAAACGTTGCTGGGGACGTTTTACGATACGGAATTACAGCCTGTTGTAAAAACACAGCAAGACTACTACACGGTGGAGCAGATTTTGAAAACGGAACGTCGACGTGGCAAACTGTTTCATTTCGGAAAATGGCAAGGCTGGCCCAGTTCCTTCAATTCCTGGGTCGCTGCCAACCAGGTGAAACGACTATAAAGCCAGACACCACTGCCGTCCTCCTTCATTCTACGTCCGACCACAGTGCTATGGACCAACAGCAGCTGCCTCCGAAGACAGCGTCTCGCAAAACGCGCAAAGCGCAAGTGGTCTTTGGGGTGCTATTGCTAACCCTGCTGAGTGTGTTGTACGGAGGTGTGTTTTACGGCGTAGCCTATGTCAGTACGTTACTTAACCAACTGAGAACACCAGCCATCAGTGAAACGGGTCTACAGAGAGCACCAGTCGTATCGAGCCCAGTCACCACCACCACCACACCCCGCGTACAAGCCACGCCGAGCTCTACACTTACACCAAGTACACCTACTACGTCTCAAGACCCACCGGATTTCATCCCTCACAGTGAACCGACAACGACGACGACCACCCACGTTGTACCCACCCCCAGCACCATCTCTGAACGTGAACAGACAGCGACGACCGACGTTGTACCCACCACCACTCCAGTTCACTCGTACGAAATTTACAAGAGCGGGTTACCACGACAACGGATAGACCTCAAACCATGGACCCTCGGTGGCAGCATCCCTTCACCTGTGTCATCGCAGGACCGACGGGCTCCGGCAAAACGCACTTCGTCAGGAAGCTCCTTCAACACGCCGACAGCATGATCACTCCACCCATTGCCAGAGTCGTGTGGTGTTACGGAGAATGGCAGGCAGCATATGCAGCAATGCCCCACATCACGTTCGTGGAAGGCCTACCCAACCTGGCCGATTTGGAACCCAACACCTTGGTGGTTCTGGATGATCTCATGGCGGAGACGGATGCACGGGTCACCCAACTCTTTACCAAAGGCAGCCATCATCGACGGCTCAGCATCATCTACATTGTGCAGAATCTGTTCAGTAAAACAAAGAACATCGGAATATCAGCTTAAATGCCCACTACCTGGTGGTCTTCAAAAACCCGAGATACCACTCAACTGCTGCACCTGGCGAGACAGATGTATCCCGGCCGCACACCGTTTGCGTTGGAAGCCTTCAAAGATGCGACAACCCCTCAGCACGGGTATATGCTCTTCGACCTCAAGCAAGCCACCCCCGACCACCTTCGACTACGGACCGGCATCTTTCCCGGAGAAACCCACCACGTGTACATGCAAAAATAATGTAAACACACCCACAGTGGCTCCCCCAGCTGGGGTCTGTGTGTTTGATGATGGGGAATAATAAAAAGAATGAATACCACAGCAGGGTTGACTTTGTCTGTGAGGTGGATAAAAAGGGCGGAGTTGTGGGTTCTAGCATTAGTTGTACAGGATGTCTGCGCGAGTACGGAAGCACGCTCCCACGCTCCGTGTATTGAAGACGGCCCCACCCGAGTTAGTCCGAACCATTGTACGCAGTGCGGACCCTGACCTTGTACGCTGTCTGTGCGAGATCGGGTACAACCTGTTAAAGGCAACGTACCACTGACTCCGGCTCAGAAGACCAAGTTGGCCAAGCATAAGACAGGTCTCCGAACCCTAGTCCACAAGCGGGTCCCTCAAACACAAAAGAAAAAAGGTGTTACAGAAAGGCGGCTTTCTCGGGGCCATCTTAGCACCGTTGGCCGCTTCCGTGTTGGGTCCAGTATTGGGTGGACTCTTCGGCCGACAATGAACCACACGAAAAAAAATGGTCCTCGTCGAACCACGGTTCCTGCAAAACCTCCAATCACCCTACCCTGTCCCACCTACGGTGAAGACCATAAACAGCCTCGATGGAGAAATGCAACAGATCTTACAGAGACCGGGGTTAAGCGACAGTGAGAAAGTACAACGGTACAATGAGACGCTTCAACGGTACATGACATTCATGGACCAATACAAAACCCTGTCTACCCCAGCAACA
>JAVTVY010055634.1:0-31946 GCA_036873755.1 Hanleya hanleyi | reverse complement strand
AGACATACTTTTATCTGTATAAAGACAAATTTTAGAGGGTGTGTAAAGTTGACTGCAGGAGAGCTCAGTACATTTAAACCATTATTGTAGACCATATAAAATCATAGCTTATCTAAAACTAAACATGGTAACCCATAAATTTTCACCTGCATTTTGAATATAGAAGGTATGCGTCACATATTGTTGAAATATAAGAAAAATGACATTTTATTTTCATGTTGTCTGGAACCTCCTTTAGTCGATATTTTGTCCGAATTTTCAAATTATTCACTTGTATCCTACATGTGCTTTAGAATAGTTTAACCAGAAGACTATTCTGTGAAGTCATGTGACGCAGTCAGTATGTCGGCACCTCTTCCCACTTCCCTTATATGTGTTGTAATTTCGTGGTAGTCATTTTGAATTTACTCATGCGCTGCTCTGAGTTATGCAAATAAGACAAATTATCACATATGAAAAGTCTAAGCTCTCATGCCTACATCATTTCGGTAAACCAGAAAAACTCGTCAAAGGGTATGGAACCATGCCATGCAGGGTTAAGGTTATAATTGTGTCATAAAATCCCATATATACTGTGCTAACAATCATGAGCCGATAACTATCGTGTCATTTAGACAATTTTATCACATGCCATTCAATGCTAAAGCACCGGTCTTTACCCATCTGTCGTCTCCAACTGTCCAAACATGGCATGAAAGATTCTGTTTTGGTTCACTAAATGATCATATTACTGTATATTTGTCTTATTCGGTTAGTTGGATTTCAGCAAGCCTCACTCGATATATACACACTGCACATGTATCTAAATTATGTTACATCATCCGTTCAAGGTAGGTTTACTTGACCCATACGGAATTGTTTTGGACATGACACTGTTTATGATTATCATTGAATCGGATGGTTTGTCTCCCTTGTTTTCACGAGAAAAGTATAAGCATAAACCAGGAATGACAGACATGTCAGGAAAGCTCTGGTTCAGAAGTATGGAAGTGGGAAACGACTGAAATGTTCAGATGTGTTCACAATTGATATTCTAAAACCCGGAACAGCCTTCTGAACCAGCACATACATGGTCAATTGGGCGCCCCAGAGGAACCAACTCCCCTGCATTGCTGCTGGAGATTGGTTGTAGGCCAACAGTGCCGTGAAGAGAAAACCCAGTTAATGTACGATAGATGAGATGATGTAACACTAACGGTATGCTTGAAAAAACATGAGGCACCAGGGGTGCTACAACTCCTCAGCCTCTTAACAGTCTAGACCAAGATGTTTTTATGGGTGTAGAAGTTTGGATGCATAGCAGAGAGTTATGACATGCGAAATGCGCACCAACAGTAAAACATAAGAAAAATCCTGATATTTTTGTCCCACATATTTTTTATTTCATACCGCGATGGATTTTACAGTGAAATCTAATTTCCAAAAAAAATAAAATAAAATAGTAAGCAAGAGCCACAAACCTAAGCAAGAAGTGCAGTGCCTTTAAATTAGTGCTCAAATAAACTAACTTCTAAATAAATGGGTGTTCTCAAAGTAAAGTGGTCGACCGCATTGTTGTTGTTGTTCATGACAGGTCTCATACAGGCAACGTCTCTGGATGTCATGAACGATCCATTTTTATTTTCATAAATTGCCTACCAGTTGATTCTCTTTGCCCGATGTGCTGTCTCATGGAAAATTGTTTGTCATTCTAACATATCCGAATCAAATTCATCTGCTAAATAATATCCAAACGTCCCAGGATTCCATTTTCACTCTCGTGTACTTTCCGTCTGAGGACCGCGTGTTGGCATTCAATTCCTTCTTATGGACTTTTTTGCTCGTTTGCTTTGCGCCAGCAGCCAAGCGAAGAAACTACCTGGTGCCAGTCGGGAACCATTACAGAGAGCATTCAACGCTTCCAAAAAATAAACGAGCAAAGGTTTCCGAGGTTTAGTTGCGCATTACGTCATCAAAACATGCGGAGCCCGCCACGGTCCGTTTTGCAGCAAGACGAAAGGATATCTCTGAGTTTTCTGATTACAGATCAGCTATTTGATTTGAATTTCCGTGAAATATCGATTAAATCTCTCTGAACGAACAACACACTGATTAAGCTAAGTTTTGCTTGCGCAAATCCAACTTCCATTTTAGGCGAGTCCGCGCGAATCAATTCCCACAAAAAGAAACCTTAACGTTGTGTGGATGGGCAACCCGAGGCTGATCTTTACTTTCTTTCCACTGTCTTCGCCGTTTTTTGCTTTTGAGGTGGGTGCTCATGAATATAAATATAGCCGATATGAGCACGTGATAGTTTGTCAAATCACTTGTAGAGTAATAGGTAGTATATCATTGCGCCATTCATAAACCTGGCGAATCACTCATCAGTGTTAAATATCCCGTGAAACGAAATCCGAGAAATAAGACATAAACGGTGTTTTTCATAGACAATTTATTTTAATATATCTAACCTTTATGATACTGAATATTAGGAAGAAAATATCGACGAATGTCCGAAAATTTTGGAAGTGCACGTCGTCGTCGGATGCAGGCTGTATCATTGCGACTGCTGATAAATATATTTCAATTCAAGGTGATGAATTTGGGAAACAAAATCAAGTTAAAGCAATTACAACAACTTTTGGGCATCGATAGGGCAGCTATTTCAAAGCCAGTTTTGGCCTTTATTAAAAAGTATGACAAGAGGCACCAAGACCAACAGGTACCTTTTGTGTCAGTTAACCAGTGCCTTTGATGCTGTAGTTGGGTCAACGTACACTTACAACACATGGCCGTGGAGCGGCATGGCTGATTGAATTCTACGATATGATAATTAAGCCAAAGCCTTCATCCCTTCATCGCCAGCATTTAGTGGAACACTTTCTAGCCAAATGCACAAAAATCAGATATCAGGACTTGAAACCTCGTTAGTGGGTTTAAAATGTGGGTACTGACTGTCACTGTAAAAGTACATCTAAAGGAGCAACTGCAGGACCTAAATTAGATCTAAGTTGTGGTCATACATTCCATATGAATCAGTCACTGGCAATACCGTACTGCTGAATATGCAGAAGAATATAAACTTCTAGACCAAACCAATGACCAGTCATTCACTACACTGAACCAATGGCTGACATACAACTTTACTAATATGGAGCTCTTGATTGGCTACATGCTAATACGAGTATGTAAATCAGTATAAAAGTAGGTTTAATGTATGCATACTTGAAGATCCCCTTTTAGAAGACTGAAAAATGGTAGAAAAATATAAAGAAAAATGTAAAAAAATAGTTAATGACCGGTTAGACCCGAATGTCTCAAAAGCACAAGTAAAAAGTAAAGGCATAATAACCTGTAAGTTTCATGAACTTCCTTGCAATAGTCATCGAGATACGGCTCGGACAGACGGACAGACACACCTCCAGGGTCATAACAATACTCCTTAGCCCGTAGGGCTGAGGAGTAAACAATGCTGTTTCTCTCATATATGCATATCTAGGCATGAGAGTTTGACCCTTGCATTTTTCGATGTTGCAGATATAGTTTTCATGCGATTATGGAATTTGATGTTTCGGAGGAATATTGATTATGCATATATACATAATGACCTGCAATTACAAATTTATCGCCATCATCGTCCGATGGATTTTCACTTCAGGGATTTGTGAAAAACTCTGCGAAATTTAGTTTTCATAATAACACTAACGATAAGGAAACATTTCAGGATATGCTCAGACCAGGTCTATCGCGCATGTGGTGAATGCAGCTCAGTTATGATTTCATGAATCCAAACTCGCATGTGTCTGATACTTCTAACTTTTCTGATGAAGTGCTTCCGATTCGTTCTTCGATAACAAACCCCGTTCTCATATATGATTCTGTTGATTGGGCTATCAATGATCTAGGCTACAATCAAAAGAATTTCTCCAAGTCAATGCACAGACAAGAGAGTTGGGAAGGCATGTTATATAGTATCTGTTGGTTTGATGAGTCGAATAATCCAAGAGATTTATGTCACGTTGATGGGTGGACAAGTGGACGGCCGAATGGACTGACAAACCGCACGAACGACGGCGAGATCAATACGGCCAATCAGAATTAGGGATAACATGCGTTTTAGGATTAAATACTTCGTCACCAGATGAGAATGTAAAAGTGGCCTTATATATTCGTATAGCAGTTATAATAACGAGTGCTCATTCACCCCCATGGCTAATTCACCCCATGGGTTCATTCACCCCCATGGGTTAGTTTATAGGGATAGGGAGATCGCGTGCTCTTTCTATACTACTCATCGCGTACTACTCATCGCGCATGCGCGGTCGACCCATTCTACTGTAGGATGCAAGCCTGGCCCATGGAATCTCAGGTAGCGAAAACCCCCAGGTCTCTCGCCCCACCCTATCCCACGCCACATCTATAGGGATAGGGAGACCGGGTGCCCTTTCTATACTACTACTCATCGCGCATGCGCAGTCGACCCATTCTACTGTAGGGTGAAAGCCTGGCCCATGGAATCTCAGGTAGCGAAAATCCCAGGTCTCTCGCCCCAACCTATCCCGCGCCACACCTATGCGACCCGCTGTGCAGTGAGTAAAGCGGAGGAGGAGGAGGAGGAGGAGTAGAAGGAGTCGGACACGCCACGGATTATATTAGGGAGATAATATGTGGCATTGTTGCCAGATTTTATCTTGATTGTCAAGAATAAAAGTTCTCTCTATGATTTCTAATTGTGATCATTGACCCAGCCTGATAATAATTTTAGCTGCACGAAAGTGACCTCCCATGACCCCCAAAATACCTCGCATAATACAATTTTCAATGTTAATATACACAATAGCTTCATTTTGATACAGAATTTGACAGGTTTATATTGTGTTCCAATTTTGGTCTGATTGTTAGTTACGAAGATAAAAGGAGCGTGTGTCCTAGAAAAAAATTCAATGCACGAAAATATAGTTCACCTACTTCATGTAACTTCTGATAAATTCTGATAAAATATGTTTTTTAATTATGGTTATTATTCGATGCTGCTGTTCCGAGGAATTCAGAGCTGTGATATTATGGTTGGAATGACGTGGCAGGATTAAACTCAACCTCAAATGATTGAAGATTTGAAAAAAATGGCGGTGGACGATATGTCAAAATTTACGTTTTCAAATGCCGATTACTCGGGGAAGAATATATTCAGACAATGTGGGTTTTTCTTTTATTTTAATTCGACTGTTTCAAGAGTGGCTTTCTTCATTAAGAAGCACCATGATTTGTAGAATTTACATCAGTTTTTTTCCTTATTAACCAATCTTAAGGATAGCTATCCCGTTAGGGGAGGTTTTTGCACCCCCGTGGCAATTTGTCTTCTGTAATAATAAATATATAAGATACCCATAATAAACGATATATTTTATGAAAGCGTACATCGTAGGGATTCCAACTGTATGATCTGTATAAAGCGTACATCGTAGGGATTCCAACTGTATGATTTGTATAACCGACACTGTGTAGAAAATATTCCAATTTTTCAATTGAAATTTCATGAAAACTGTTGACCTTGTTTCAACTTTGATGGTATACCTTGATAGGAGACAACTCGAACTAGTAAAATTTATCTCATATTTTTAATGTTTGCCTGGTTTTGTTTTTACAGCTATTTTACTAAAATAAATTAAAAAAGACGTACTATTTTACGGTCATTTGACTTAAAAGTTGAATAGTTAAAAAACTAGGCCGAACTCACAGAAAGTGAGACAAAATTTACCAGATCACCTTATAGGTAACAAGCATGCCAAATTTCAAAAGCGTAGCATGGATACTTTTCGAGAAAAAAACGTTTAAATCTCGAATTTTGCTTGAATTTTATTGTCAAATACATTTTAAATCCGTCTTATGTGGCCTACTCCAATTCCTGTTTATTTTGGATAACTATTACACTAAGTTTATTAATCAAGGCGGCTTAAAATCCAATTTAAACTAAAAAAACTTGCTAAAATTTGTTTAGCTGAGAAATGTTCACACCTGTGCTGATCATTTCACGGCGGCTGTTTGAGCGAAGGGTCACTGCGTTGAGTACACTTTCATATGTATATATTATAATTAGAAACAATAATACGGATGTTTGCATGGTTTTGATCAGAAGGGGGTAGATTTATGCAAATGAGCAGGACTTTCAGATAATTAGCTTACCAAAATACTGCGAAAATGAGTTTTGGAAAGGGAAATTCAACAGACATAAACAGCAGTAGCCAAGCCCATGCAAACTGCTGTTCTATTCTTACGACAGACTATTAAGGTGGCCAGTTCGTGCGAGTCAATTAACAATACAATATACACTCAGGCAGCTAATAACGACTTACAATACACAGTCGTGTGAAAGGTTAATCTCTTCCCAGCTGGATATCGATTAATCTGTTTACCTTTTCCAGTGCCTTAGAAACTAAATTTTTAATCCTAATATTGAAGCACTTCTAATTAGAATTTTGATTTAATTTTTTAAACAAATGTTAGACGGAATAGTGAATATTTGAATGACGAAATAAGGAAAAAAATGACCAATTTTGACCCTCTAATGGGATAGCTATACTTAAGTCGTGTGGCGGAAAGACATTCCTTGATGCATACATTTATAAGACATACAACTGTTCAATTGAATATAATACAATATACGAAAAATCCAAGTGTAAATAATCATGGACATATACAATACCTCTAGCACTCTTGTAAGTGTGGTCATTCCTTGGTACAAGAGGAAGTTGTAGGGATCCGTTTGTACGCTGCCAGCCCTGGTCATGGCCAGACGAATCTGTTCTGTAGCCACACCCATATTCATGTTCAAATTGACAGTCGACAGAAGTGTCTGAAATACAACAGATAATCCATTGATAACGAAAGACAAGATTAATCAAATGTCCATCTTCTGTCCACTGGATACATGCTTTTTCAGTACATACATAAGTAAGAACAAGATGGAAGATTGCTTTAGTACATTTAACAAGATATATGATTTTTCACATGGTTCAGTAGCATTACTGTTCACTGAATTTAGGGAAATGTGTTTGTATGACCGGTACTTAGGACATTTACGTGTAGAACAATGGGCTTACAGGATTATGAAGTTAAAAACATATCATTGAACATTTCCAGATATGTTCCTATAAATAAAATAAACTCAATGCAACAATTCATTCAGGTCATGTGCATGTAGATACGAGGACATGTGGACAATTTCTTTGGATTATGTTGAATAGTTGTATGTAATACAGCTACGTGAGTAACCAATATGCAGTCTCTGCAGCATGAAAATTGCTAAGTTCACTGTGAAAAGATGCAGAATCAGGATTGAGCTTTCTGGTCCAGGTCCCCGATTGTTTCTTATTACAGACCGGATTGCAATTATGGCACTGACCTTTTTCATATTGAACAACATGGATGGCAACGTGTGATAAATCCGAGATATATTTGGAAGAGATCAGGAGAATGGACAAAAAATCAAAAACAAGGTCCCCTTATTTAAGGGAGTAGAGGGTGCTCATGTCCATGTAATTGTGTGGGTATAACATCTAAAACTACATTCACCATTTGGAGGAGACCGAGGCTTTGAAATGACACACATGCATGGCTACCATATTTCATAAAGAATATAGTCTCCAATTTTCCCACTTATTGTCTACTCTTAAGCCGATAAATAAATATTGACATTAAACAAATTAAATGAACGTCCTCTATTTCCGGTTCAGTTCAAACCCTCAGTGATCCCATGCGCTCGCTCTCTAGGTGGCTGTGGACAGTACTTGTCTCAGCTCGCCTATGTTTAATATATGATGGAGCATACCTTTTGTTATTTCTGAATGAAACATGCCAAATTTTGTATCTTTTTAAACATGTCATTCCTGTCTTCAAATAGAATGCTTCTGTATAGTGTATTCGTCTGATTTCCGCCAGTTAATTCAGACCATTGACAACTTTCAGGCATAAGAGTGAGGAGTAACAACTGTGTTCGCAGTAAGAGAAGAATATGTTTCTCATTTCAGAGGCAGGGGCAAATTTCCAGTTTAAGGGCAAATCAAAACAACACCATTTCTTGTGGATGTCAATCACGTGGAATTTCTCGTTAGCAGAGCACAACTCGCCAATTCTTAAAGGATATATTAGAGGCAAAGAATGTTTATTGAAGCTAAAACACCTGTACTGTCTAAAGCTGAAGAGGAAGCTACAGGTAGATTTTCACGAGCACGAAGGTATATTGTTGTGGAGATAGACCGTAAAATGTGAGGTCATCATACTTTTCTTTATACTCTTCTTATCGCAAAAGAGTATTTATTATATTGACTGTTCTCATTCTCTTGTTCTCATAATGAAAACTTCTCATTGTATTTTTCTTACCACAATGAACAGAATTTAGAGGAAGCTAGATCTTCAGAAGCAGGAAGGTGAATTCTTGTGGGTCATCATAATTCTGATTATCCTACTCTTCCCACAGTGAACACAATTTTATTCTATTGTCTATTCTCATACTGTCCTCGAAACAAAAACTCATTTCTGACCCTGCATAATCCTCTTCAACCTAGACATTTGCCCCTACCCCTGTATTAAGAGCCCAAGCTCCCGCATGCACTGCGCACATTTGCTTTCTGAATGTACCCCAATCCCACAACCCACTCTCCGCTTCCCTCTGTCGGACGATTAGAACGTTAAGAATTATGAACATGCAAAACACACGGCATATCTATATTTTCTTGTATATCTGTAATTTTCGTGTGTTTGACTGCCTCATTAGACAATAGTATATGGAGGCATAATAAACTACCCAAATGAGAAGGTTCATTTACACTTAGAGCAAATGCCCTCCAACTCGTCACTCCCATCTGAACAGTCCACGCGACCATCACACAATACTTTTCTGTCAACACAAAATTTATCATCTCTACACGCAAAGTCTTGTCCCCCGCAATCTGCAAAATAAAACACACAATTCTTTACCATGGATGATGGTTTAAATACGGATTCAAAGACAAACATTAGAGGTGTAAAACACTAAATAACATATAACATTACTAATTTAAGCTTTAATACCATACACTATGATAATCAGCTATAGAATACATGTACAAAGATAATTTCTAAAATGCCCGAGAAAGTTATAATATTCACAGCTGTCAATGGTTATATAATAAATGGTTGATTAATTAGAGAAAACGCTGATTTAAATTGGACGAATAATGACACTATATAATTGAAAAGACATCCTTTATAAATACGTTGAATTTAAAGTATTTATAAATGCTTCAAAATGTGGTTTATAAATCAATAAATCGTATTGCAGTAGTCGCTTTATTTAGTTTGAGATTAGTTAAACCGCTCCTCACTGGGATTTTAAATCATTTATTTTGCTAAAAAAATATAAGCGTTAAGAGGCAGAAGCTATGTATACCATTTGAATAAAGAATGGGTGAGATGCAGTTCAATGTTTGCATATCACTTACACTTATGCTGAACATATTGACTGACATTAATAACTTTGGGGATATATTCACAGAAGTCCTATATTATGAAAAGTATTTGAAAAAGATAACAGTTTTTATATTATCTACAATATTTTGAAAATGCAGCCATTGCAAGTTTCAGATCACCATTTCACGTCACTGATGGTGGCAGTTTAGGAATCGATGAAGACAATCCTGTATATTGTGACATACTGAAAATTTTCAAGACTTCTATCAAATTCATAGCTGTTCCATTTGAATTTGGACTTAAAGGTGGATTATCCTTTCGTGTGAAACAAACACGTTACCCTCAAAGTACGGCTGTCAATCATTTTCTTTGTAGTAAATGTAGTAAATGTAGTAAACTCCGCAATCGGCTGTATGTTATTCCATTGCAAATACCAGGTTCTCTTTTGAAAATATGCATCAAGATGTACCAAGCGTTTAAAAACTAGGATATACCCCTTGAACCATTGTAGTTTCTAGAATGCAAACTTAGACCGGATTAGCGAGGGAAGGTAACCAAGAAGCAGGCTGGACTGTTGGCCAACTCACATTATCTTCCTGCATAAATCGCTGACGATTTGGTTCCGGAATGAAGTTCGATTGTCACACAACCGTCCTACATAAGGTATTAGTATCTGTGCTGCACGAATACGCCAATTCTTGCTAGTGAAAAATGTGTGCACAATTGCATGGTATCATAGCACAGACTTCTACGTAATATGGTACAATGGCGGTACGAGTGTGGACAGCCTGTACAGACCTTTTGGTCTTTGATATATGTTGGCATTTGTGGGAAGTTGATGCTGGGTCGACAACGGGCCTTACAGACTAGTCTTTTGTGTTAATTACCGTCATTTACATCTGACGACGATACAGCTCACCAATCTCCAATGTTCGAGTTGTCACAGCGAAACAGCTCACCAATTACCAGTATACGAGTTGTCAGAGCATTTCCATCATAGCTCTCTAGATTTGTATCTAATACCGCTTATGCCGGTGCTAGGGGCCGTGTGGTCATATCATCCAAGTTGCCACATGAACAGGTACAATAAAAGCGTACCTGAGATACAACACATATCACGAATCGTTAGATTCTTGGTATGCGCTTTAGAATAGGTTTACCAGAAGACTATTCTGTGAAGTCATGTGACGCAGTCAGTATGTCGGCACCTCTTCCCACTTCCCTTATATGTGTTGTAATTCATTTTCGTGCCCGCTTTCTCTCTCTTTTATATGTTTGTTCAGAACCTCCGTTGTACATTTATGAAGAAGATGTGGCTATCATACTACTGTGCGCACAATGTTTTTCCCCGCTGGTACGAGCAATGTTAACAAAACTGGGTATTGATGACCATTCACTTTGTAACTGGAATTTATATAACTGAATTACGAAAACAGGAAAGTTTGCAAGAATAAAAAAAATACTTAGATCAATTACAGTTTTTGTCAACATGAAATTGAGTTGAAACATACCTATAGAGGAACACTGTCCTTCTGAAAGAGTAATATCATCAACGGCCACAAATAAATCCGTGTCTGCCACCAACTGAACACTAAATGAGCCGACAGGAAATGAACTCTGGAACGTCATCCATCTGGAGGAGTTTTCATGGGTAGTCAGACGTTCCAATGTTTGTGAATGGTTTCCTTGCACAGCTGCAATCTCCAGACTAGACTGTGTCATAACACCAAAAAAGAAATATAGTCGCAAGCAAGAATCTGTGGATATGTTTATCTGTGCTGACACCACAGTGAATGAATTCTTTATCCGCGGTCTGCTTTGGGCCGCCATGTAGAATCCTAGATAAAAATAAATAATAAAACAAAATGAGCGAATAGGGAAGAAGAGACAGAGGATCCACTCCCTCTCCAGGCTTTCCATGTACTTGTGATTGGTCGCAGTCAAACTGCAATAAAGCGAATGCTGGTGGCAGTTGCTGGTGGCAGTTTATGAACCGATGAAGACAATCCTGTGTATTATGTTTTGCAGGATCTCACATACACAGACATTCGTAATCCTTTTTGTTCTGTGTTTTTAACCTAGCCATTGTCAGACCATCACATCAACAGAAAACCTTTGGATTTTTGGTTAACGTATATAACATTTTATGCATTTCAATTAAACTTCTGCTCACCGAAAGAATTATTTCTGGTATGGTCAATAGTAGGGTTGCCACTCGTGCCCTGGATGAGCTGCCAGCCCACAGAAGCTGTCCTCGATGTATTATACCCACAAGTCTTGTTGAACTCGAAGGTACAGTTTGAAAGACCTGAATGGTATGACAGGAGATAGCAAATGTACACAAGTCAGTAATACAATTTATGAAAGGACTGATGAATTTAGGGATTATTCAATGAAAGTAGCAAATTGTCAGTTCTTGACTCACGGAAATATTACAAAAAGGAAAGTCTATCAATTGAGACAACCTCAGATCAAGGCCAGAATAAGTAAGATGGATAATTATTTGAACCTACTACAATAGCTGGTTTCATCTGTTTTATCCAAGCAATGGTAGCGTCCATCACATATTTTGTCCTGTTCGTTGATACACCTGGTTCCATCACAAGAAAATATGCAACCTGCCATAAGAGAATTTGATTTCATTTGGAATCCTTGTCACAATATATTTTCAGAATACTATTAACACATGAAAAGTATAACACACTGCACAGGAGTTTCATGACGTGCAACAAGATGTTTAGGGGCATGTGACATGAACCTACAAAGTTTTCACTGAATAAAAGACACATGAAATAAGAAATGAACATAAATAGCTACCAAAGTTATCCTTAATCCATGGGACCAGGGGAAGAATGCTAGGTATAATTTTGGTATCTCCTCTTCCGTCACCAAGGCATTCGTGAGTCTGGTTGCCAGGATAGACACCTTGCAGTACCCAGCGATCTGAAGTTGTACGACAAACTACTGGTCCTCCGGTAAAGTTCCACTGCAATTGAACAATTAACTTCGAGTTACACAACAATTGCAAATTTTGATGAAAGTATTTGAAGGAAACAGCTGCAGGAATTGAACTCGGCGAGAAAGTCATAGCAGAAAGAAATTATATTTCAACTATTTCATTCAATACATCAAATAATTGGTATAGTTGGTTGATTTCGCAATATAGTAGTCCAAAGAAATATTTGAACAAGTGAATATTCGACTCTTCGGTGTAAAGGCAAACAGCGGAAATTACAAGCGTCTGGTCCGTCATTCATAATTCAGCCGTCGTCCATTAGAGAATATCAGCGTCCATAATCCAAAGACCTATTCCATATTCCATATAACAGTATTAGCACCACATTCAAAAAGACAATCATAGTATACATAAACATAAGCTTGTTTCCTGCAAGAGAGAAGCGGTCAACAATTTTCAATGATGCCGGCAAGACATCATGATGTTCCAAAAATATCAAATCCGTATCGCTGATCAGTATCCTTAATCCATAATAATCGTTGTAAAGTCGTCATCTAAAGAATGATGTATCTCAGTCACGCTTTGATTGTGACTGTTCATATGAGTACCGTGAGGATCTTGAAGTACATGGGTTCATACGGCCCCTAGCCCCGGGTTAAGCGGAATTAGACACAAGTTACGAAACGTAACGCCATAGATCTTACACGCTACGCTCGTATTTTGCTATCAGCATGCGATATGTATCGCCAAATTTGAGAAACTTTGAGTGGAGGCGCTTGGTGGTGTTGCCCTGTTTTATAAGTTTCTGCTTACATTCGAAAGTCTACTGTTGGGAAGGTCCTGGGAACATCCTCAGTACTGTCATACAAGTCTACAGTTATTTCGCCAGGTTATCAATGTACGGTTTCTCAGACAAAGTATTACAGAAACCAACTTCTCTTACTGATTGGGACATCTCCAAATTGCAAGCGTCTAGTCCGTCATTCATAATTCAGCCGTCGTCCATTAAAGAATATCCGCGTCCATAATCCAAAGACCTATTCCATATAACAGTATTAGCACCAAATTGCTCGATCACATATCTCTCTCCTGACAATTCTGACTTTTTTAGGGGGGTCCGTTTAACTAGTGGTAACTAACTCCCGAAGGCCCCCCCCCCCTCCCCACAAGTACTGATAGAATCTCGAGGAAGCAAAGGTAAAAATCGACCGTAGAGGTCCATGTCCCCCGCTAGCAGCACCAGTTATGGTGGATTACATCTATGGTCGATTTTTTTTGGTCGATGATATCTCATATCATTGATGAAGAGTACGATTTGAATATGGAGGTATCGCTGATGAGCTTAACATAATCTAATACAGCGGATGGCACCCATATTGGGTTATGCACATCAATAAAACATAATACCAACTGTCCATTCACCAATGTCCATGCACTCCCCAAGTTTGAAGTAGATTGGTTGAATCGTTCTAGAGTTATCGTCCAGACAATATCTAAATGCTGAAAATCTAAGATTACTGATGGTGGCCATCTTGGATTACACAGGTAACTGAAAAAGCAATGACAACTGTCCTCTCACCATGTCAAGCCAAACTGCAAGTTTGAAGTCGATCAGTTGAATTATTCTAGAGTTGCTGTCCAGACAAGATGCAACTGCTTGAAATGCAACATAATCCAATATCGCTCTTAGATGGCAGCCAAATTGGATTATGCTCGTTCATGAAACACAATCCTAACCGGAATCTTACCAAGGTCAAGGGACTCCCCAAGTTTGAAGTAGATCCGTTGAATCGTACTCCAGCTATTCTCCGAACAAGATCAAACTGCTTAAAATCCAATGAAATCCAGTATGGCTGATGGTGACCATATTGGATAAAGCACATCCTTGAAAAACGATCCTAATCCTCCTCTCAACAATGTCAAGGCACTCCCCAGGTATGAAGTAGATCGGTTGAATCGTTCTCAAGTTATTGTCCGGACAAGATCCAACTGCTTACAATCCAATATGACTGACAGCGGCCATATTGGATTACGCACATTGCTGAAAAACAATCCAAACCGTCCTCTCACCAATGTCAAGACACACTCCAAGTTTGAAGTAGATCAGTTGAATCGTACTCCAGTTATTGTCCGGACAAGATCAAACTGCTTAAAATCCAATGAAATCCAGTATGGCTGATGGTGGCCATATTGGATTAAGTACGTCCTTGAAAAAAACAATCCTAATCCTTCTCTCAACAATGTCAAGGCACTCCCCACATATCGGTTGAATCGTTCTCGAGTTATTGTCCGGACAAGATCGAACTGCTTATAATCCAATATGGCTGACGGCGGCCATATTAGATTACGCACATTGCTGAAAAACCAATCCCAATCGTCCCCTCATCAATGTCAAGGCACACCCCAAGTTTGAAGTTGATCGGTTAAATCGTCACGAGTTATTGTCCGGACAAGATAATCTAAGATCCAACTGCTTATAATCCAAAATGGCTGACGGCGGCCATATTGTATAACGCACATTGCTGAAAAACAATCCCAACCGTCCTCTCACCAATGTCAAGGCACACCCCAAGTTTGAAGTTGATGGGTTAAATCGTTCACGAGTTATTGTCCGGACAAGAAAATCTTACGGAATTACGTAATTACGGACACCGGTGTTTCTAAGTCCCCCCCATTAAGTAGCGGGGGCCAAAAACAAAACATGGATGAATTACTGATTATCTCACCTGACAAGGATTGATTTGCCTTGAGTTGCTTGCACAAAACACCTTGTCCCTCTCAGATTCGGTCAGATTCCTTGTGCAGTTCGTAAATAGCAGATCTGGACTGTGGATAGTCGTGATTTTTGCCTCCAGAAGAGGACTCTGGTCATCTGTAATCAGTAACAGTTCACGGTCATTCAGAGTTTCAGAACTGATGGTTCTGAAAATGGGGGCCAGTCTCTGTAGGTAATGACTCCATTTAATAAATCAAAGACTAACTCAGATGAAAATCAAGTGAAATATTAGATGTGTTTTGAAGATTTAATCCCATCTATATGCTATGAATATATAGTTAATCATTCAAGTTAGCTTTAAGTGTACTTAATGTGAATAAAACAAACTCATGTGGAGAAATTAGACATGTTATTTAGAGAACTGTTCGCGCTTTAGCTCTAATGTTGGTAATTTATAATTGAATAAAAGCACGTGGGCTCTTGAAATGGTGCATGTCAGACGATAATGATGGTATATCCCTATTTGATAACGGTAGCATGTAACCGGGATTGGATAAGTGTTTGTTTCAAGTGTTTTGTCTGTTCAACAGTATACAAGCTTAGCAAAGCTATTTGTCTTCATACTTAAATCCACGTATCTCTCGGAAAATATGTCTGATATGTCATTGTACAGAGAATTAATATCTTTTTCTCCCTTGAACAATGTAATAGAGTCAGAGCATGTTGGCTTAAGGAATTGCTTCGTTTTTTTAACTTTTGTAACACGATCGACGTCTCCAGTGAATAAACAACAGCTTATCTATTCAACAAAGTCTGATATTGTAAAAAAAAATTAGAGGCGACGTTAAGGGACGAACTTGGAAGTTTCTCCTTGGGCTGAGGGTTTATTTGGAGGTCATCTCCCTCCGGTATAAAGACGTAACAAGCCCATAACACGTAGAAAAGTCCATAATTCGTCTGGCCAAACAGGACAGGCGCGCTAACAACCATGGTCACATTGCCTGGCTTACACGACACTATTCTAAATGACTCGCCCTTGATTCATGGACACCAATAACATTACCTTAATACGTCATGTATGACAGCTTCAATCGCGTACACTGTGTGCTATACAGCTTGCCAAGTAACTTTTTCCAGATTCAATATAGTCACCTATTGTATTTGGCGTACATAACAAAACAATACATTAATATACAGATGATATAAAGACGATATACAGATGGGTTGGTGACTAAAACACAACACAGTGGTGATAACGGGAACATCACAACGTTGTTGTCTCATACCAAAGCGCACGATCATCGTTATTTTAGTGATTCTCGGGAATGCCATCATGTGCTTTATACGAACATTTGCATATTCTCTGTACAATGGGGTGTAGTGTGGGAGTTCATGGGCTTATGAGTGGGTTGCTTTTCAGTTGATGAGACACAGAGGAGTGGCTGCAACAAGACCCCCATAACCACGAAGCTCTTGGGGTTTATACAATGAAAAGATCATAATTTCTCCTGTTCATAGAACAGAGTATGGACTCCTGTTCATAGAACAGAGTATGGACTTACTCTCAACAGAGATATCCCATCCGGTGAGGTAGCAAGTCGAGGTCACTATAGTAGCATTATCTGGGAGGCACACAGACCGAAGATCTTCAGAAAATTGTATTTCTGAACTCAGTTCCATCAGCAGCACCCTGAAGTCCTGGGGTCCAATTTCTGACTTCACGATCTGTTTTACAACGTAGGACTGGGCACCATTCACGGCCTCTACCACTACCTCTTCGGCACGGCGGAAACTCTCACTTAAATACATTAAACATGTGTCATCAAGACATAGAGGATATTGCACTGTTGAGTTTGAATAGCATAAATATTTGTTCGAGTGAAAGGTGGAAAATAGCATAAATATTTGTTCGAGTGAAAGGTGGAAGGATAACCCACGAGACGCGAAGCCACAAAGGCATTGGCCAATGGAATTGAAAAGCCTCTGAAGTCCCGTGCAACTGTCAATCAAGCGGTTGAGTCGAAAGACCGCTCGAAGCGAGAAGAAAAAAGTTTTAGACTTTCAGTTTACCCCACAGTGAAAGGAAGGCAAGTTCTCACGAAGGACAGTGACACGTGGGCCTGCTGATAGCTGTCTACATCTCGGTTCAGTTGAATTGAAGTGAAACCGGAAGAACGGGCAAAAAAATCCCACAACACTGCTGACTCAACTCGCGACTGTGTCGAACACGCATGGTCGGATAAACACGACAAACCGCAACTTCAAGCTCTCCGTCTGGGTAACTGTATGTGGAAAAACCGCTATAAAGCATATGAGAAATCGACTGAGAGCTATCCCCCTTGTTTGTACAACTTTGGGCTCGAACGTAACTGAAGCGTTTTCCTACTGGACGTGCAGGTAGCCAGTCCTTCGCAGTTTGCGCTTTTCACGCTTTTCTGCATCATCTTTGCGACAGTCTAACGACCCAAGATAGTTAGTAACTTTATTTCTACTCATATCTGTATTAATTGTGTATTCTTGGTTGATGTAACAACTGTTATTTTATGTCGAACCAGCCTAAAAGTTCACTTACTGCGGAAGTCTAAAAATAGACCTGACATCACGGTGTCAGGTCATATCGTCCAAGGCCAAATCGTCCAAGATCATTGAAAAAACACTTCGCCCAAAGATTGAGACAGATGGACTAACGATTGAGGCCGATCACTCAGAGTATCTTATAGATCGTACCAGAGTAGAACGCAGCGCTGCGTGGATATGTTAGCTAACACTTTTATATATTTTATATATGAAATGATCTGAAAAAATATTCATTCCATGACGAAGTTTTGAAGAGTTATGAATTGTTGGCAAGCATTCACAGAATAAAAGTAGTGAAAGAGGTAGTTCCGGCAAGGTCACTGCCAGGTCCTGGTACTCAGGAGTTTATCTAATGCAGAAGTGTTATCTAACTGCAATGAAAATATCACTTTTAAGTGTAAAGAAAATATAAGGATTTCACTGTTATATATATAATAAATGAATGTAAATCATAGGCGTTCGGCTGTTCAAGATATTTCACATAAAACTTTCATATTCTTTAAATGAATGATGACATGGATTATGGTTATGGCAATACAGGCCGTTTTAATTTATGGTATATTTATCACTTCACATTACATCACGCTTTCCCTGCAATTATCACCTGCAGGCTGCAGCAGTAAGAATCCATTTCGGGGAGATTATAACTCCATTACACACTTCAGCTCCAAATGAAAGCCGCAACTTGACCTGCCATGGCCATTCCCCTGGGGTAGCTTCTCTAGCCTCATTCACAAAACGCGAATCCAAACTTTGTCCTTTCACACCACAGTCTGCAAGTAAAACACAGGTTAATTACAGATAAACACTGTTCGCTTGCAGATCGAGTTGCTTTAGCATTGCATCGCTTAACAAGAGCAATTACTCAAGGTGTGGTATAATCACAAGATTGGATTCCTGCCACAGTTCAAACGTCGCTCTACTTTGCTCTCCTTATTTAGAAGGTAAAACTTGCAGAATAATATTCCATACTGGGAAATCAGATTTTGAAAAGTTTGAAAAAATTTTAATACGAAAATGTCAGAAAATTAAGAGCATGAGGTAGGGCGATGCTCAATTTGGAAGATACACGATAGGTTTCAGTACATCGAAGGTAGGGGCCTATATCTTTGGGGGCACTAGATTAGAGAGGGAGTGGATCCGTTCTTCAAGTGTTGCATGATACACGCATCCAGAATATATAATAATAAATATTTTAGAGCAGAGAAGGTAGGGCCAGAAAACGTGGACAGGAAAAATCTGTCCAAAACATTTTGCTATACCACTGCACAGACACAAACACGGTGGCCATGCATTTTTGCGATCCGACATGAGCTTTTCGCAGCTACGGTTCAATTTCAAGTAGGTATCTGAGTTTGGATTTGGGTTTATGTCACACTCAATGTCGTTTCACTCATATGCTGACAGTCAGTTTGGTTTGTGGAGAAAGCTGGATTACCCAGAGAGAACCACCGCCCGTCGGCAAGTAACTAACAAACTTCCACACATAGACCAGCTGGGCTCGAGCCCGTGCCGGTTCAGCGGTGTGAGGCTAGCGGTCACCAGCGAAGCGCCTTAGACCACTCGGCCACCGAGGGCTCCTAGGTATAAGCTGCGTGGTTAGCAGATTCCCAGCCGGGGAGCCTGTCAGAAAGGGCAGTCGTGTTAGCATCACTATTAAAATATTCTCGACAAGACTCTATAGCGCATACGTGCAAATAATCTTGATCAAATAATCTTCATGCAATATATTAAAGGTAGTTCAAGTTGTCCCATAGACATTGTGCACACACGCCACTATGACGGCTATTTGCATTTTTACCTCTGTGACCTTTGAAAATTGGTTATTGTCAGTAGAGAGTGAACATGACCTAGAAACTTTCATAGGGCAGCCTCCAGCTCCCTCTGTTCTTGAAATATTACAATGAAATTCACATTTTAACTCGAGACCTTTGAAAATAGGACAAGGTTAGTCTGGAAGCTCTCATAGGTCAATATTGTGCGAAGTTTCAAGAATTTAGATCAAGTTGTCCTGTAGATATTGTGTTCGCAAGCAAGTAAGACTGATATTCACATTTTCACCTCTGTGACCTTTAAAAATAGGTCAAAGTCTGTTCGGACTGAGCTTGACCTACATTTCCGTGAAATATCTAGTCTCCAACTCTCATTCTTATTTAGACATTGCGTTCACAATGCTATCCATACTTTGACCTCTGTGAGTTTTGAAAATAGGTCAAGGTCAGTACAGAGTGAACTTGAGCTAGAAGCACTTAGAAGTCAGCAGTGTGTCAAAGATTAACGTTCTATACAAACTTGTTCCTTAATTATTGTGTTCACAGTCAAATAAGATCAATATTCACATTTTGACCTCTGTGATCTTTGAAAATAGGTCAAGATCAGTACGCAATGAACTTGAACTAGATTTTGCCAAATATCCAATCTCTAACTCTCACTATGGTATATTGTGTTCATATTGCTATTTATAATGACCTCTGAGACCTTTGCAAATATGTCGCGCTTATTCCTGAGTGAATTTGACATAGATGCCTCATGAGGCAGCGTTGTGAAAAATATCAAAGCTCTAGCATGATTTGTCCCTTAGAAATTATGTTCACAAGGAACTGTCATTGCTATTCACATTTTTAATTCTGTGACCTTTTTAGTTAGTTTTCGTAACTTGTGTCTAATTCCGCTTAACCCGGGGCTAGGGGCCGTATGAACCCATGTACTTCAAGAACCTCATGGTACTCATATGGACAGTCACAATCAAAGCGTGACTGAGATACATCATTCTTTAGATGACGACTTTACAACGAATATTATGGATTAAGAATTACAACACATATAAGGGAAGTGGGAAGAGGTGCCGACATACTGACTGCGTCACATGACTTCACAGAATAGTCTTCTGGTTAACCTATTCTAAAGCAAATACCAAGAATCTAACGATTCGTGATATGTGTTGTATCTCAGGTACGCTTTTATTGTACCTGTTCATGTGGCAACTTGGATGATATGACCACACGGCCCCTAGCACCGGCATAAGCGGTATTAGATACAAATCTAGAGAGCTATGATGGAAATGCTCTGACAACTCGTATACTGGTAATTGGTGAGCTGTTTCGCTGTGACAACTCGTACAATGGAGATTGGTGAGCTGTATCATCGTCAGATGTAAATGACGGCATTTAACACAAAAGACTAGTCTGTAATGCCCGATGTCGACCCAGCATCAACTTCCCACAAGTGCCAAAATATATCAAAGACCAAAAGGTCTGTACAGGGGGCGGGCCTCGGGGACGAAACGTCCACCAGCAGAATCTCGCAGAACCCATGTACTTCAAGAACCTCATGGTACTCATATGAACACGCACAATCAAAGCGTGACTGAGATACATCATTCTTTAGATGACTTTACAACGAATATTATGGATTAAGAATACTGATCAGCGATACGGATTTGATATTTTTGGAACTGTTGACCGCTTCTCTCTTGCAGGAAACAAGCCTATGTTTTTGTATACTATGATTGTCTTTTTGAATTTGGTGCTAAAACTGTTATATGGAAAATGGAATAGGTCTCGACTACATACAAGAGATATCATTCATGGGATGTTTCTTTGTTTATAGAGTTGCTTGAATTTCTCATTAAAAATATCTATGTGAAATTTGGCAACACAATATATCAGCAGCATATAGGTATTCCAATGGGTACTAATTGTGCACCCCTGTTGGCTGACCTGTATCTGTTCTCTTATGAATATGACTATATGCAGGCGCTTTCAAAAACCGATCCATTCAAAGCCCGTTCCTTCTCATTCACCAAACGCTATATAGACGATCTTCTCGCTGTGGATAATCGCTATATAAATGACGCAGTGAAGGATATATATCCACCTTCACTGGATTTGAAGGAAACTACAGATAGCCCTACAGGCACATCATATTTAGATCTATATCTCTATAAAAATGAAGCGGGCATTCTCTCTCGTCGACTTTATGACAAAAGAGATGATTACAATTTCGACATCGTAAACTATCCCTTTCTGGACAGTAATATTCCAGTGGGACCTGCATATGGCGTATACATATCTCGCTTAGTAGCATTTGCTAGATCCTGTGTTAAATGTGATGATTTTAATCAACGTCACAAAACATTGTTGCAGAAACTTGTAAAACAGGGGCTATTCCACCAAGCGCCTCCACTCAAAGTTTTTCAAATTTGGCGATACATATCGCATGCTGATAGCAAAATACGAACGTAGCGTGCAAGATCTATGGCGCTACGTTTCGTAACTTGTGTCTAATTCCGCTTAACCCGGGGCTAGGGGCCGTATGAACCCATGTACTTCAAGAACCTCATGATACTCATATGAACAGTCACAATCAAAGCGTGACTGAGATACATCATTCTTTAGATGACGACTTTACAACGAATATTATGGATTAAGAATACTGATCAGCGATACGGATTTGATATTTTTGGAACATCATGATGTCTTGCCGGCATCATTGAAAACTGTTGACCGCTTCTCTCTTGCAGGAAACAAGCCTATGTTTATGTATACTATGACTGTCTTTTTGAATTTGGTGCTAATACTGTTATATGGAAAATGGAATAGGTCTTTGGATTATGGACGCGGATATTCTCTAATGGACGACGGCTGGATTATGAATGACGGACTAGACGCTTGTAATTTGGATTATGGACGCGGATATTCTCTAATGGACGACGGGTGGATTATGAATGACGGACTAGACGCTTGTAATTCTTGATATTCTTGCATTTAGCAGGTTTACCGTATGTTGAGTCCTTTACTCCACCAGAGGTCCTCGATGCTCATCCATTACCAACAGATGAGTTATTGCTTTGAGCTGATCAGTCTTCACAGCTCCCGAGCAGGCGTATCTAATTTCGCTTAAGCCGGTGCTAGCGGCCGTGTGGATACTTCATAGTCTCCACATGAACAGCTGCAATAAAATCGCGGCTGAGAAACTAAATCTACGTCCGATAATCCACAGCCTCCTCGGGTCTGAATGTGAGGTGCCGAGAGAAGTTCTATATCGCTCCAGTTTGAATATAGGTCAACGGCAATTCTGATTGAACCTGACCTAGAGGTCCAAATAAGACAACATTGCGTCATATATCAAGGCTCTACCTGTGTAATTGCCCCTTAGATATTGTGTTCACAAGAGACTGTCACTGCTATTCACATTTTGACCACTGTGGCCTTGAGTGGACTTATTGACTCCCATAATATAGCAGGCTATCAAAGATCAATGCTCTAGCCTTCTATGTCATTGAGTTCACAACATTTGAGTCGGACAGACAGACGGGTGGAATGACGGGAGGATGGACGATCATTATTTCCTTAATCCCCTTCCACTTTAACGTCGCGAGAGGAAAATAATGGGGCTTGAAACAACGGATGATGCTGGGTCGACATCGGACCTTACAGACTATTGTCTTAAATGCCGTCATTTTCATCTGACGACGATACAGCTCATCAATCCCCAGAGTACGAGTTGTCACAGCGACACAGCTCATCAATTCCAATATACGAGTTGTCAGAGCATTTCCATCATAGGTCTCTAGATTTGTACCTAATACCGCTTATGCCGGTTGTAGGGGCCGTGTGGTCATGTCATCCAAGTTGCCACATGAACGGTTACAATAAATGCGTACCTGAGATACAACACATATCACGAATGGTTAGATTCTTGGTATGTGCTTTGGAATAGGTTAACCAGAAGACTATAGTGTGGAGTCATGTGGCTCTGTCAGTATACCGGCACCGCTTCCCACTTCCTTATGTGTGTTGTAATTTGGATCTGTCCTTCCTCTGTTATGTTGAAAAATCTGTGATTGAAGGCGATATGGTTGGTGTGGCGAGGATGTCTAAATTGTCCTCTAAGTAAATCTAACATACATGTGTGCATAACATATAGCCAATAAATGTCCTGATTTCAAAATCTGTGGTAATCTAACTCTTGCCTAACCTCGGATGCATGAGTAGGATATTCTTCAACGTCAAATTATCACATCCCACTCCAATTAGAAATTGTACCGCTCTAACTTCACAGAACTGAATTAGCATATGCTTTGGGCGACTTGCGCAATGCCAATTGTCAAATTCTGAGATTGCTACTTAGTTTTTATCAATTTCGGCCAGTCAACCAATCAGCTGACAAAACTATCACTTCCGTTTATCGTCTTAGGGAGAATTCCATTTTTGTCATCATATAGACATGTAGAACGACAAACTATCCTCTTGCGAAGATGGAAGTGTGTTTGAGTTTGTTCTACTGACCGATAGCGTTTCGTCTTAGCAACGTAGCTTCAATCCTGATTTCACTTGCTGAAACACAACGATCGCTAGCCCAACAAGCAGCCAGAGGATGCTAAGTCCCCCGCCGAAATGGCAGCAATATTTTTTAGCATTGTTGGTCTCGGGGAGATATACATGAGGGAGGCAACTGCTATACTTCATAGGCGGAAGGGTCTTTCTGCCTTCCCAAGTTTTAAAATCAACTCAGAACGGTTGACTGAACATTTTTTTGCTTCTGTAAATTAGCTTCCATGCAATGAAGCATGGACATTATGTAACCGAGAAGCGACCCCAACTGACATCTCAAGGCGTATTATCTGAAAACCAAATTTGACGAGAAGCTGAATGCATCCTCAACCTATTGTCTGGAAACCAAATTTTAAATTTGCCACCAGGTGTCGCCACCTGTAGGTGCAAATGGGCGAAATGCAATCCCAAGGATCATCTCATGACATGGTGCATCAGCATACAAACTTCGGGAAGAGTCTGAAAAGGGGTTATTGCCCGGAAACCAAATTTAGATTTGTATGCACAAGTGTGCGAAACACAATCCCAAGTGACATCTTATGGCACATGAATACCAAATTTGAGAAGAATCCAATGAGCAGTTGTCAAATTATTGCCAGAAACAAATTTCAGATTTTTCCACCAGGTGTCGCCACCAGTATGCAGAAGCAGGTGAAATACAATCTCAAGGGACATATCATGGCATGGTATCTGCATACCAAATTGAAGAAAAATCTGATGAGCGAAATCAAATTTAGATTTGACACGAGGTGGTGCTACCTGTAAGCACAAGTGGGCGAAACGCAAACCCAAGCGACATCATATGTCATGATATATTCATACCAGATTTAAGAAGAATCTGACGAGCGGTTCTCAAGTTATTACCCGGAAACAAATCTGGTATTTCGCCACCAAGTGGCACCACCTGTAAGTAAAAGTGAGCGAAACGCAATCCCACGCAACATCTCCTGACATGATACATGCATGCTAAATTTGAGGAGATTCCGAGGAGCAGTTCTCAAGTTAATAGCTGAAAACAAATTTGATTTTAACACCTGGTGGCGCCACCTATAGGCGCAAGTGGGCGAAATGCAATCTCAAGCGACATCTTAGGTCATGGTATTACCCGGAGACAAATTTGGGATTTTGCCACCAGGTGGCGCCACCTGTAAGTGCAAGTGAGTGAAAGGCAATCCCATGCAACATCTCCTGGTATGGTACATGCATGCTAAATTTGAGAAGAATCCGATGAGCATGAAGTTCTCAAGTTATTGGCCAAAAACAAATTTCAGATTTTGTCATCAGGTGGCGTCACTTTCTGAGCAGAAGTGGATAACGCACTCCCAAACAGCATCTCATGGCAAGGTACAATGTATATGCATGCCTAATTTGGGAAGAATTTGATGAACAGTTCTCAAATTATTGCCCGGAAACCAAATTTCGAGCAACAATTCAAAGCGTTTCAAAGTTATTGCTTGCAGCACAAAAGAACGGAAAGAACCCTAGTGGCGACACCTACAGGCAGATCTTTCTGAAACGCAATACCAATCAACATCTTGTCACAAGGAATGCATATGCTACTAGACACAGTCGATCGAATACGATTGGAGGCATGCATTTTGCATCTTTAGTAAAGGAAACATTCATTATTTGTGAAGAAAGTAAAAACGTAAAACTTAGGAAAAACATCATCAACATGGCCCCATAAGATAACTTGAGGGTAGGTACCCACATACCAAATTTAAAAGACAGAACGCATCCAAAATAATTTCCAATTTAAACCATCTTCCAGCGCAGAGATTAATGAAATTCTTCTTGAAGCCAAAGACTCTGCGTTTGGCATTGATGGCATCAGTATATCTCTGGTTAAACTTGTTGCCAACTTTATAAGCAAACCACTTGTCGCAATCATTAACCTGTCTTTTCAATCCGGAGTTTTCAAACGGCAAAGGTGACACCTATTTTTAAATCCGGTGACAATACATTAATGGAGAATTATAGACCGATATCCGTTTTACCATGCTTTAGTAAATTGCTTGAAAAAATTGCTTCAAAACGTGTTAACGAATTCCTTGAAACATTTGTTATCCTTTGTTCTAATCAATTCGGTTTCAGATCAAACCACTCCACTTTCATGGCTGTCCTGTCTCTATACGAATCTCTAACCTTAGCTAAAGAATCTAAGCTCTATAGCATCGCCACGTTTCTAGACCTTTCGAAGCTTTCGATACTGTAAACCACCATATTCTTCTTAAAAAACTAGAACACTATGGATTTAGAGGAATTAGTAATGATTGGTTCAAAAGTTACCTTTCTGACCGTTATCAGTCTGTCAGCTATAATGGCACGACCTCGGCTCCTAGGGGAATCTCGTGCGGCGTTCCGCAGGGATCCATTCTAGGCCCCATACTATTCCTGATCTATATTAATGATCTGAATGCTGCCTCTGATGTACTTAGCATAACTTTATTTGCTGATGACACCAGTGCGGTATTGTCTCACAAAGATCAGAATCAACTTTTTATTATTATGTCATGTGAACTACATTTAATGCACAATTGGTTCTCGGCCAATATGCTGTCCTTGAATATATGCAAAACCAAATATATGTTTGTAAAACCAAATTGTAGAGTCAGAGGCAACGATATAGGTCGATTATCTTTGCATGGTCAAGATATTGATCAGGTCGACAGATTCAAGTTCCTTGGTGTATTCTTAAACAATAAGCTGACCTGGGTAACTCATATTAGCGAAACATGTAAAAAGATCTCTAGAAATATTGGTATTATAAATTGTATCAAAGATTGTCTTGACAAAACAACCCTGTTTATACTATATTATTCTATGATATTTCCCTACCTCTCCTATTGTAATCTGATATGGTGCAACACATACCCTACTCATTTGCAGCCACTGATCACATTACAAAAGAGAGCTATTAGAACTATATCACTTGTCAGTAAATATGAACATACTGCCCCATTATTTGCTCGCCTGAAAATACTTACTCTAGTTGACCTCTAGTTGACCTCACGCTGCAATTCTGTCATAAATTTGTCCACCATCCTTTCGTACTACCCCCCAAGTTTCAGAAATACTTTACGAAATTAGTCAATATTCACTCATACCCAACTAGAGGTCAACTTAGGGGCCTCTATAGGCCATTTTACCGTACCGATTTATCGTTCTACACTCTAAAAATCAAAGCCCCTCGTGAATGGCACAAACTCCCCTCAAATTTACAAAATTGTGTTCCTATTTCTCTTTTCAAGTCCCAAACGAAAATCTATATTCTCGGCAAATATTAGTAACACCGTTTTCTCTATACGGGCAAGCAATCACACAGGGTTTTATGGTCATTTTTTTAGTTTTCTTGTCACCCTCATACCTTAAGTGTCCAACACCCTTACTACATTATCTTATAAACGCTACACATTCCGCTATAAATAATGCTCTGTTTATTCATTTGGGATAATTCAAGCCCCTTGGGGTTTTCTTCCCGCCAATTCATGTATTTGTGCAATCTTCATTTTATTATACAGTATGTTATATATTTGTTTAAATACAATGTATTATTTGAAACCATTGGTGAAATAAAAAAACTCAAACTCAAAAGAATCCATTAAGGTCCAACAGTTACTGTCCGGAAATGCAATTTTACCTTGGCCCTCAGGTACCGCCATGTGCAGGCAGATAGGCATAAAAAATATTCCCAACCGAGATCTTGAGGCAAGATCCATTGACAATGGAAATAGAAAATGTTAACTTGGCCTACAGGGGGCGCCTCCTATGAGCAGATCGACAAGAAAAACAATACCAAGTGAAACCTTCAGGTAAGGTACATGTATACCAAACTTGGAAAGAATTCATTCAAGTATTAAAAAGTTATTGTCCGGAAACATAATTTTAAATTTACCCCCAGGTGGCACCACCTATATGTGGATCGGCATGAAAAACAATGCCAAACGATAAATTGAGGCGAGGTACCTACACACCAAATTTGGAATGAATCGGTTCAGGTTTTTTAAAGTTATTGTCTGGAAATACTTACATGTAACTTAGCTTTCAGGTGGTCCCCCTATCAACATGAAAAACATTCTCAAGCCAGATCTTGAGACAAGGTACCACCACACCAAATTTGGAAAGAATCTTTAAGGTTTTCAGAAGTTATTGTCTGGAGATGCAATTTAACTTGGCCCAAGGTGGCGCCACCCAGAAGCGGATTGGCACGAAAAACAATTCCAAGCAAAAATCTATAGACGGGGGATCCATTTACCAAATACAAAAACATGGGTCTGTGCCTGATAAATTGAAACCTTTTGGGGTTGCAATTATCCCAATATTATCACAATATTGCAGACAACACACAAATTTCAGCTTCTGCCAAGATATATTGGAGATATATATGCTCAAACACAATATATGAGGGTCGGGCGAGGGCTAGTTTGGGAGATAGAGGGTGCGGCTCGGCGCCCTGGGGATGGGGATATGCTCTTCTTGAGGGTAGTGGTAGGTGTGCTGACATAAAAGCCATAGAAAGCTCCCTGTACATGAAACAACCACACTGACAGCTGTATGCCATCATCTATCACAGTCCGAAAAACCACAAGGTGGAATTCAATTCAATTCAGGAAATTGATCATATGCACAGTTTGCACCCAAACTTTAGGAACTTAGTTGTAATCAATATAGTAAGTTACACTGTGGACACAAATGGTTCCTGCAGAAGCTTTAGGGTAAATCATATGATGTGAGATACAATTATTTGATAGCAAAATCGAAGAAAATGTTGTCCTTCATTTAAATGACACGAAATTAAAAAACCAGGGGTTCGGTACTGCAGGGATTTCCCCGCCAGTTATTTCATATTATAAGCTTTAGGGTAAATCATATGATGTGGAATAGAATGATTTGAAGTTGAAGGAAATGTCCTTCATTTAAGGCGACACAAAATTCAAAACTAACACGGTTTCGGTACTGCGGGGAATCCCCCGCCAGTTATTTCATATTATACTTCTGGAAAAAATATGGTTCCTGCAAAAGCTTTAGTGTAAATCATATGATGTGGAATAGAAGGACTGGACAGCGAATTTAAGAAAATGGTGTCCTTCATTTAAAGCGACATGAAATTCAAAACTAACAGCGAGAAGCGGAAGAAAGAAGAACAAATGACAAACGCATTTAGGGATGCCTAATTATTAGACAAAGCATTTGGAAATTATCGCTTGTGAAGAATTTGAATGGAAACCACGGACATTCACAGAAGATTGGAACAAGATCCAGTGGCGCCATCTTCAGGTGGATCTTGCTGAAACGCAATACCAACCCATGTCTGGTCACAAGGAGTGTATATGCTAAATTTCGAAGGAATCCGACAAATCTTTTGGAAGTTATCGCCTGTGAAGGATTTGAACAGACATCCACAGACACAAAGAGAGCAAGACCCATTTTGACTGGAACGGACATGAAGAAGCGAAACTCAGTGGCGCCACCTTCAGGCAAATGTTACTGAAATCCAGTACACAACCGCGTCTTCTCATAAGGAATGCGTTTGCCAAATTTCGGAAGAATCTAAGAAAGCGTTTGGAAGTTATCGCTTGTAACTGACATCCACGGACACAAAGAAGTAAGATTCATTTTTACCCATCTTCTAGTCCAGTCAATCTGTGGTTTGACCTAGAAAAAATTGCAACAGAAATGCGGTTTGCTGCAACTATTCCCCCAAACCATGCCGAACAATATATAAAAAATGTAGATGAATATTAGTGAGGGAAAATTTTTAATTTGCATAAATCCAAAATGGCCGTTCTGCGCAATATTTTCGGTCAATTTTACGCATATACACTCGGTGGTCCTTCAAGGAATAGTTGTAACGGTGCACTTTCAGGTGTGAAGGTAACAGTGATGCTTCAAACAATGGAGGTACTCGTGGTCCTTCAGTTATGAGGTTACAGTGGTCCTTCATATATGAGGTAATGGTGGTCCTTCAGGTATGAGGTAACGGTGGTCCTTCAGGTATGAGAAAAGGGTAGTCTTTCGGAAATGGAGGTATCGGTGGTCCTTCATGTATGGAGGTAACGGCGATCTACCAGGTATGGATGTAACGGTGGACCCTCAGGTATAGAGGTAACGGTGGACCATCAGGTATGGAGGTAACGGCGATCCACCAGGTATGGAGGTAACGGTGGACCATCAGGTAGGGAAGTAACGGTGGACCATCAGGTATGGAGGTAACGGCGATCTATCAAGTATGCAGGTAACGGTGGTCCATCAGGTATGGAGGTAACGGTGGACCATCAGGTAGGGCGGTAACGGCGATCTACCAGGTATGGAGGTAACATTGGACCATCAGGTATGGAAGTAACGGTGGGCCATCGGGTATGGAGGTAACGGCGATCTACCAGGTATGGAGGTAACGGTGGACCATCAGGTATAGAGGTAACAGTTATTCTACAAATACAAGCGTTTTGTCCGTCGTTCAATATCCATCCGTCATTCATTAAAGAATTTCCGCCTCCATAATCCAAAGACCTGCTTCATATAAAAGCATTAGCACCAGATTTACAGAATGAATCATGGTATACATAAAACTAGGCTAGTTTCCTGCAAGAGAGAAGAACGGAGGTAACCGTGGACCTTAAAGAATGGAGATAACGACGGTCTATCAGGTATGTGGGGTAACAGAGATCCTTCAACGAACGGAGGTAACAATGGACCTTAATGTATGGAGGTAAACGACGGTCTATCAGGTATGGGGGTAACGGAATTCCTTCGACGAATGGAGGTACCAGTGGACCGGTAATGGTGGTCTTTCAGGTATGGCGGAAACGGTGGTCCTTGATATATGGAGGTAAAGGCGACCGTCGAAAGAATGAGGGCAACGTTGGACCCTCAGGTGTGAAGGTTACGCTGCTCCTTCAAGGAATAGAAGCAACTGTGGCCCTTCAAGGGATGAAGGTAACGGTAGATCTTCAGTTATGGAGGTAACTGATGTCTTTCAATTATGGAGATATTAAAGGTGGTCCTTTCAGGAATGGAAGTAACGATGGAAATGGTCGTAATGGTGGACTTCCAAACGGTGGTCCTTCAGTTATGTAGATAACAATGGTCGTTCAAGAATGGAGATAACGGTGGACGTATGGAAGTAACGGTGGTCCTTCCATTATGGAGGTAACGGTGGTCCTTCAGTTATGGAGGTAACGGTGGATCTTCAGTTATGGAGATTACGGCGGTCCTTCAAGTCATGGAGGTAATGTTCGAACTTCAGGTAAATAATTAACAGTGATTCTCGGGGTATGAAAGCGACGGCAGACCCCCAGGAATGGAAGTAACGGTGGTCCTTCAATTATGAAGGTAATGGTGGCCCTTTAGTTACGGAGGTAATGATGGATCTTCAGTTATGTGGATAACAATGGTCCTTCAAGTATTGGAGGTAACGTTTGAACTTCAGGTATACAAGTAACGGTGATCCTTGGAGTACGGAAGCAACGGCAGACCTCCAGGAATAGAGGTAACGGTCATCCTTCGAGCAATATACGAAAAGGTGATCCTTCATGGAATGGAGGTAACGGTAGACATAATTCATGTATGCAGGTAACGGTGGTCCCCAGTAATGGAGGTAAGGAACATCCTTGAACAAAGGGAGGTAACTGTGGTCAGTCAGGTATGAAGGTAACGGTAAACCTTCCATGCATGGATGTAACGATGGCCATGTATAGAGGTAAAGATGTTTCTTCAAGGAATGCAGAAAACCGTGCTCCTTCAGATATGAAGGTAAAGGTGGTCAATCAAGGAATTAAAGAATTTGATAATTCAGAAAATACTGTTTATTTTGCTTCGCGAGAATGTTCGAATTCGGCGGCCACCCTCGGGTAATTATCGATACGGGTAGGTAGGGCATAATCGTTTGATCGATTTCATCAATGTACATGTACTATTTCTTCTTCGCTTTGTTCCT
>JAVTVY010055633.1:0-30733 GCA_036873755.1 Hanleya hanleyi | reverse complement strand
CCCGTGCAGCAGAGCGTGTAGTGGTGCCGCGATCTTGGCAAATCCCTTCACAAATCTCCTATAATATCCGGCTATTCCCAGGAATCCACGAAGCTCTGTTTCTGTGCGTGGCTGGGGCCAGTCTCTTATTGCTGCCGTCTTCTCCGGATCGGGACGTATTCCATCCTGGGAAACCATATGTCCAAGATAGCGCAACTTTTGTTTGAAGAGCTGACATTTAGATGGCTTGACCTTCAAGTTGAATTTCCGAAGCCTCTCCAATACCATCTCAAGACGATTGAGGGTCTCCTGGAATGTCCTACCAAACACTAGGATGTCGTCGAGGTATATTAGAAGGGTTTGGAAATTTTGGTCTCCCAAAGATCTTGTCCATGAGCCTCATAAATGTACTCGGGGCCCCAGTCAATCCAAATGGCATTCTTGTATATTCGTACAGTCCCCCAGTTCCTACACGGAAGGCTGTTTTCTCTATGTCCTGCTCTCGGACGGGAACTTGGTTAAACCCATGTGCCAAGTCTAAACTACAGAAATAGTTGGCTCCAGAAAGAACATCAAATGTTTCCTCAATACGTGGTAATGGGTAAGAGTCCTTCTTAGTTTTAGCATTCAAGGAGCGATAATCACAGCACAGACGTATCTTTCCGTCCTTCTTACGAACAAGAACGACTGGTGAACAGTAAGGGCTAGAGAATTCTCTAATAACACCTGTATCCAGTGCTGAACGGAGATAGTCTCGAACTTCGTTCCACTGATGAGGTGGTACTCGACGATGGGGTGCCCTAACTGGTACGTCATCCTCGGTAATAATTCTGTGCTCGACAGCATCACAAAAGCCTATATCGTCCTCCGCAACACTAAAAACATCCGCATATTCGGCGAGAAGATTCTTCAGCTGATCTCTCTGGTCTCCACCAAGGCCTTCACCAACATCCATCTTGGACAACAACTTCTGCCCCATCTCCTTATTAGAAATATTCTCGGCAGAGTTCTCAACGATGATTGCCTCATTTGCTTCTGTAAACACAATGTCAACCAGTGGCTCAGGATGAGCTGGCCGGAGTATGCCAATAGGTGTCCTAGGACTGATATATACATCCTCGTCTGTGAAATTAGCAACCTGTACAGGTACACGACCTGATCGGTCCACGGTCACCAGTGATGGTCCCAGTTTAAGACCAGTCTGTAGAGTCGGAGTAGCAACACCAATTTCCTCTACGATATCAGTGTATGTTTCTGTACCCGAGGGTCTCACAGTTCCTTCAACTACTTGTAACGACCAAGCAGGGACTAGTACTGGTTTCTTCCCAGCTGCTCTGACTCTACAACTCTTAATATTTACAGTCTCTGTAGCTCTAGTTTCGCCATACAATGCAAGAATAGTCTTCCACTTGCCATCTGGAAAACTTTCACCTGACAAGTTTTTGCACATGTCATGAAACACATTTGATCCCAACACTCCAGGAACTTGTTCTTTCCGTTGTTTCATAGCGGTATCCTCAGGATCCTTTGCCACCAAAAAACCCATGTTCTTGAACTCATGACCAAATACAACCAAGTCCAGTTCCAGATAGCCTACAAACGGTATATCCTTGCCGTTCGCTGCAGAGATACGTATCAGCCGACCCACATCCACCAAGTCACACTTGCCTTGTAGATTACTCCTATAAAAGGATTCGGTCACGGTAGACACTTGTGCACCCGTGTCCAACAGACACTGCACTTCCACCCCTTGTAACTCAACAGCAGCCTCCGGACAGGTTCCGATTGCTCTCTTTATGAGTGAGCCATCATCCAACTGGTAACCTACGGTGTGGCTCGCCACCGCAGGTTTCTCTAGTTTAAATGGTCTTGATTAACACCTTTTCCAGATTTCTTGCTTTCCTTCAAGCAATCCCTCTGAATATGATCCAATGAACCACACGTCCAACAACGTCGCTCTTTACGCTGGTTCCTGTGATATGTGGAAGAATTTCCATCTGTAGTCGTCTTCCCTACTGTTGACATCAGCTGATCTATTTGCTTTTGTTGCCTGGAAATTATATCTTCTTGACGTGTGATGTAAGACTCTTTACCGTATTCAGTCATGGTCTCTTGGGCTGCAGCCACTTTTGTCTTCTGTGCCTTGGCGGATGCCCCTAGCCAGCGAATTGCTCGATCGCGTAGTCTTTCACAGACTCCGCAAATCTTCCTTTCAGGGCTCCTTCACGACAAGGTCGCAATGATACATCAAGTTCAACAATCCGGTCATACAAATCTACCAGACCAAGAGAACAGGGAACTAAGTCATCCTCTCCCTGAACATACGAGTAGAATTTCTGTTGCAGTGTCGGTAAATCATCACCATCACCAAAGACGCGAAAGAGAACACGAAAAATCTCTTCTGGATCTCCCCTAACAGACTCACCGCGACCAAGTATCTCCTGTTTTGCTGGACCACCCAAATGTTCCAGGATCAATGCGGCTGATCGATCCAAACTCAACCTATGCGCTTCTAAGTGACTGCGCACATCTGCGACCCACTCGCGTATAGACAAATCACCTGATTTACGAGGACGGTCTCTGAATTTGTCCAACTTTTTACTTGGAAGAACAACAAATTGCTTGCTCTCATACGCTTGAGCCATCTCGTTTGCCTTCTCCTGCTGAGATCGAATAACCTCATCCTGCTCCTTCATTTTGATTCTTAGCTGCTCGAGCTCAGCAGACAATTTGTTAAGAGCTGTCTCCGCCATTATTACGATATTACCCAGACATTTGACAAATAATGCATGTGATAATAACAGTACCAAATAACATCAACATATAACATATGACAGTTAACTGAGATACCTAGGTAACTAATCTGTTAATTACCTACCAAACCTTCTGTGAAAAGTTGATCAAATTCCACCAACGACATGAAATTAGATAGTCCACTGTATCCATATTTTCACCGACAAATGAACAGTTCAGTTTCCAGCATCAACACAGTCTATCTTTCCAGTCTCTTCAGCAACACGCAGTCCAAGCAGAGTCTGGTACCCGAATGTACTACACAATTGTTCACAGTCAATTGGACATCTCCCAAACGGCACACAAAAACATCAACAGTCTTGGACATCTTGCCACCAGGGGTATTTAGACCAATCCCACTTCTGACACCATGTAAACCCTAATGGCCGCTAGGGTTTGTTAAAGAACTGACACCAAGTCCATAGTTTGAGCATGAGGATTCTGTCTTTAATCTCCCAGTAGGAAGGATGAAAAATACCTACAAAAGGCAATGGACGGACAATTGTGAATGACAATTCAGTACTTCAGTCAACAATATCAGAACATGTACCGTTACATAACATAGGCAAAGTTATCACTACTATGCAATGTGTTGTATATGAATTATTGTTTACCAAGGCAGATCATGTGACCTTACTGAATAACAAGTATCAAGTCTGGGATCTTTTACACAATGAAACTCACTGGGACTTATTCCCACTACTCTATATACTGTAAAGAACATCTGAACATTGAATAATGTAACTATGTGAACACCGAACTTCAGAAATAAAGTTACTATTATCTGTATTGTATCATAGGACTTCTTGTTGTTAATTATTTCTACTCAGCCTATATTACTTAATAATAATAATATAGCATGAGGGGTCATGATAGACTTACCCCCAGTAGCTTGCTTAAAGGCGGTCAACTGGTCACACACCATTTACCATTTCACAAGAATATCACCACATGGCCTACAGACAAAACAATATTCAATAATAAGAGTAATGACTAGATACAATGGCTGATCATACACAGCCGTGACAATTATCTCATATACAAGGGCTATATTAATATCTCGTAAATATTCCGTCCGAAGGACAGGTTTTCAAACCGTAAAAGTCAAGATACAAGCACAAACCTACAGTTTGTCAAAATAAACTTTCCCCATCCGACGGTCCGGTTTACAGTTCAAAACAACTTTTCCATCCGAAGGACGGGTTTTACTTCAGATGTGTTATCTCTACAATTATTTACAGTAATTCACACTAATATGTTTGCACACAATACTAGTTCTTTAACAAACCCTAGCGGCCATTAGGGTTTACAAATGCATCCATTATTCCCATACCCTCCCACGTACTACTGTCCGTCATCATCTGGATTTCGTCTCCATCTTATCCGCTCGTTCACAACACAGGAATTCCCTGAAACGGTATGAACTTACTCCAAAATGAGGACGACCCCCTGAAACACGGATCATAATTTTCCAGTGCGAGTATGCTTAGAATGGCACAGAATGCTCGTGCATCCGATTATGAGAAAGAAGTTTTATTTGAGTTGAATATGAGTAACCATGACCCACGCTTTTATCGAATCACTGGGCTCTCTAAAAACAACAGTGCCATGGAGAGCGAGTTTTCATGGATAAAAATACATGTATGAAAAACGCCTGTTTTTCCAAATATTTTCAAATTGAACTTCCGTTTATTTCAGACAGGAGTTGTGAGGGGGACAATGTTAGGTATAGAATACTTGAGAAAAGACAAAGGTGGTAACGGAGGTGTTATAGTTAACGTGGCTTCCATAGCAGGTTTGTGGAGTTTACTTGTTTTTGTGCGAGTATGTTGCCGTGCATGTTGAATTCGTGGCATGTATCGGCGAGTCACATATATGTATGTTACATGTACCTCCACTTCCAAGGTGTCTTCGCTGCGTCATTTTTTTCCTTTTGATAGATTTCGTCTGAATTACTTTCTTTCGATCACATGTGGTCTCCCACCACTTGGAGGAAATCCACCATATTACAGATAATGCCATGTGTGTTTTAATGGTGAGTGCCCGATATCATCTGTAGAGTTCACGCCCCAGTGTTCCCATCCATCGTTAGCCGGTTGGGCGTCTGTGAGTAATACTTGCTTTCCTTCCTTATAGTATACCACTATTGTGTGTTAATTTAAGCATAATACCCCTGTCTATCTTCAAAGAAGATGATTATTTAAAGTACATTCTGTATCATAATTGATGACAGATGGCTACGTATATTCTCAATAAATAATGAAAACATGAACAGTGTGACTAACGTCACAGGACCTACGAAGTAGGGTAGGCATTAGGACTCCGACGCGAACTGAGCTCTTGGAAATCCCCACCCCCAGTTGAAATCGTGCCTATATTAAGATGGGCACTGCCCAAGTCAGAATCACCAAAATCACAAGAAATTTTCATCAAAAGTAGGTCAGCTCAGAACTTGTTGGTAACAGTCTCCTAATGCGCCTTCATTCCTAAAATAAATAACGATCGCCGATTTAATTTGACAATTTTTTAACTAAAGGAAACAGATTGAATAATAAAAAGTTCAGTAGATTTCAGGCTTTACGTGCGAAAATACATTTACATCTCTTTAATGATTTTCAGTGCCCTTGTCCAGGACAAAAACAACTTTTTGAATCGCATTATTTTCCCAACAATACAACAAATTCTTATATATAGTCCTATAGTAGAAAGGTAGCATTTATGTAGTTTACGGTAATTCAACTCAAGACCAACACCTTCTCGGCACAAGATAATAATGATTCTATGTCATTCTCCTGAGCATGACCGGTACAAAGACGAATAAATAGCATCTCTACATCACGTTGTTATCTAGATATATGAGACAACACATTTTGGGTATCGGCAATCTGATGAATGTAGAATTTGAGGATTGTACTTAGCATCTTAAATACAGCCTCTTAATACTGATTACATATCTGTTTAATTTCGTTTCTCATAATGTACCAGTTAATCAAAACATGTGTGTATATAGCAAACGTGTGTGTCTCAAGTTAACGGCAGCTTTTCAAATGTCCCCTGGAACGGTAATAAATTGATAAAGACGTCAACATGTGAACTCATAGAATCTGCACTGTCGATGGTTTAATGTAATACCGGTACCATTTGTTGTGATATTTTTTTAACTCCCAGACAGATCTGTTTATTTTTGTCTCCCCTGCTCTGACCTCTAAGAACAATTTAATTATTACACCATGGCAGTATTAACTGCATTCTCGAATCCCAAGTCTATCAGACTGTTAGTTCGGGTCTGTTTTATAGGCCTATTGGGGGTGACCCATCTACACTGCTGTGACCTCTAGCTCTCAAAACAATTACGGATGGCATATCCCACCAGGTTTTGTACTGTGTTATATTATATACAGTGAAACATACAGCCAAGGGTTCCCGATGGGCATGACAGTGCACTCGCTGAGCCATAAATAAATAATTAAAAAAATAATTATAAATCAAATTTTCATCAGAATTCGGTCAGCTCAGAACTTGCTGGTTCATGCCAAAAATCAAGGTTCTAATGTCAACGGTTCTCCTTATTTTGCCGACGAAAGCATTCGAATGGACTGACTGACTGACTCCCTCATTACCGGACAATTTGCGATCTGTAGCCTACTTTGTAGGAATAATACAAAAATAATTCAAATCGATTTGTTTCCCTGAAAATTATCTTTGTTCATCTGTGACTGAAACAAAGTCATTTCCATTGGTATCGAACCGAGCAGAACCCGAGTTACTATAGTTTTTCACCAACTTGACCGTTACGATTACGCCCACAAAGCAACCAGAAAGCTGAAGTTTGACATTGGGACATATTTTGACATTGATGATGTGATAGAAGAGAAGAGGGTGAATCGCCACTGACCTGAGTCAACAATAAAACAAAATTTTGCCGCAAATTGTCGAATGTGGACGGACCTCAAAAGGTCAATCAATGTACACTGGCCCCGATTTAATCCTTTCTGTCACTATTCTGCCATAAGTTCGTCAAATGGACAGAGGCTGATCCTTTAATGGTTTTATGTAACCCGTTGGTTGGATATTCATATAATTTGCCTATCTTTAACTGTCTACCATGCATACCCTGAGCTCTGTATACTTTAATCAACTTCATGAGTGATATCATAAAAAGGAAATTGGAAAGTTTAAACCTAAGAGGGACCTCGAGACCTTAAATCGAAAAACAAAAGTCATGCACAATAGAGCAAAATAGTTTATCGATACAACTTTGTATTTAGAGTACATGTTAATATTACAGGATTGATACCAGTAAGGAATACGCCAGTTTACTGCGCAGCAAAGCACGGTGTGGTGGGGTTCACAAGGAGCTGGGCTGTAAGTATGACCCTACTATTTTTGACGTAAAGAGGCGTAAAATGAACGTGATTTTCATGTGATACACCCACAGACTGGCAATTCAGAGTTATTAACTGACCATGTCTGCTTTCTGACTTCCTATCATTCTTACTGCGACGACAAACATTAAATATAGTTTTGAGGTGACTATTTTATTTGAGAGAAAAAATGCATAAATCATAATTAACTAAAACAGGTGGAATAGTAATATTGAGAAATAAATCAGAATATGATCATTATATTGATTTTCTTGTTATCGATAAAAAACGATCGCATTTGGGTCCCCTACACTATCACACATCCCACTCCCGACAAATATCACCAAAAGACGACGAGCACTGGAAATCCCAGATCAGAAACACAGGGAAAAGCCGAAACACAAATCTGGCTGCCAAATACAAGTAGTATCAAAACAAGTATGGAAAAAGTACCATTGGCGTCTGCCACCTATTTGTTGGGGGGTAAAAAATATCATTGCACCTCAGAGTTCCAAAATTAATACAGAGATACCAAAAGAAACCATCTTATATGTTGAAGGCTGCGTTTACAAATACAATGCTGCACCTGCATGTGTATTCGAAATTCATATGCATCATTCGTTTTAACCAAGCTATCAACTGCTGGTCGAATCTCCGTGAAGTGCTTAGATATGCAAGTAGTATATAAAGCGTAAATTTGGTCGTATATTTGGTGGGTGTGGTGGAAAATGTGGAAGGAATTGGGGAGGGAGTAACGTCACAGCCCCTAGACCTTTGACCTTGGGTTGCTATGGTAACATGGAAAATAGAGGAAACGCCACGTGATGGGTGGGGCGGATGTAAAAAATAGGATATTTCCTGGAACCTTAGAAAGCGGAAACACGGACTTTACGTTAAAAACTTGGCAAAATCTCATTCAAATGGGACTAGATGGGTCTGTAATGGACCTGTGTGGTTGGGGTGGGTATCAACTTGAAGTGATCGTCGAGGCCGTTCAAGTCATGAAATGGGTGTATGTAAAAGTAGGATTTGGTTTGAAAATATAAAATCTGGAATCACGGACTTTATCCCTAAACTGTGGAAAATCCCTATTACATGAGTCCAGGTACGGTAATATCGACACCCCCCCGCCAACGGATCGTCGCCTGCCGCGAGGTTCAGGGTGGGTTATCGGGTGTATGTAAAAGTTTCTCCAGAAAGAAATATAGAAAGCGGAACACGGACGTTACCCTTAAACCATGGGGAATCATCCAGGGAAGTGTGTATGGGGCCATCTACAGGGGTGCATGAAAACTTAAGATTTGCCTCGGAAATATAAAAAGCGGAACACGGACTTTACACTCCTATGGTAGGTGTATGGGAGATATGCAGATATACATATATATCACATAGGATGTGCATAGGGGTTAGGTAGACTCTATGCGAGGGGAGAGAGAGGGACGGCTAACTAAGTACGCTGTTGTTTGTTCACACACACACACAAACACACACACATATCCCTATTCATTACAGATGTAGTCCATGCTAAGCACTATTGGGAACAAAAAACAACACCAACAAGGATGATAATCCAATCATTTTATTATCCCCTCCAGCATAGCATACCCACGCTGGGGGAGCCGCTATGGGTGTGTTTACAATTCAAGTATGCTCTTGTCCAATCAGAAGCCTTCCTTTGAGAAAGTTCAATCTTCGGTCATGGTCGCTCTTGGCCTAAGCATGATCGGGCAGTCCAGGATACCGTTGAGGCGTCATGTCCTGAAACACTTGTTTGCGCATTTTGGCAGCAGGCTATACTGTTCACAGATTGGCATGGCTGTTTTCTTGATGCTCGGGCGCATTTGGATGTAAGCCTCCTGCAAGTTATCCTGCCCGGCATCTCCGATTACCGTAGCGTGGGTATCAATGGCCGCTGTTCTCTATTTTCACGTTGCCATAGCAACCCAAGGTCAAAGGTCCAAGTGCTGTGATGTTACTCCCTCTCCAATTACTTCCACATTTTCCCCCTCTGCCACCATATATTCTAAGAGATTCCCACACTCTGTACTACTTATGCCTCTTTCTATATATTTTAGATTATATCTTGTAGTATATTTCACCGCGAATCTTCTTCTTAGATTTGGCTATGAAGGTGATATTTTCATACAATGAAACCAACATTTTGCATGACAAGAATCCAAGTCAGAAGATTGTCTGACTTAGGTTAGATAATTATTGGCACAAACTGCCGAAATCCCAGATAACAATTTTTTAACTATTCGGCCGTTTTACAACACTTACCTCACATATATTATTAATGAATAATTCCATTCACGATTAGCCCAATTTAAACCAGATCCATTCCATTCCTCGCATGTCAACTGCGCTTTCATTTCATTTGTTTCAACGAAATCACAACTGACCCTGTTTTCCGTTTGGAAGGAAATACATGTGAAAAGCGCTAAACTAGCCGAATAATGTAACGGATAGTATTAGACCTTCACTGTCAAGGATTTAATAAAACAATGCTTACAGGAATGAGGTCGCGCAAACCCGTGAGCGCAAGAATATTGGATTTATTTGCGGTGATAACTCTCTAACCCGAGCCAGGCAATATGTCAGAAATTATCCGTCGTGTGACTGAATGGTTAGGGGAAACTCGGACTAGATTTGTTCTTCTATATACCATGGAACATCGGTGGCGAGTATAACTGTGTTTTACTGTGTTCTTGTGAGACACCTGGAACTGGCGATTCTTCATCTGGTGTTAAGAAGTGGACCCTTTCCCCAGTAATTCAATTCGTTATAAACTGTGAACCAGCTGTGAATACTAGTAGCTGAAATAGGATTGTTTTGGATTTTTTTTCTGATTTAGGACAGTCGTGATTGCGGAAGGATGGATATCAAGTTTCACGCCTTGTGTCCAGCTTTTGTGCAGACTGAAATCCTAAAACCGCAAGAGGGTCAAGTTTTGGACAGAGAGAGCTTAGAGAAACTCGGCCAGGTTTTTGGAATAATGAGGTATGGGCCTAATACATGAAGTATTCACGAGGTATTCACTGTCTTCAGCTTGAATCTGTAGTAATACATACACCTCACTGAGATATAGTAATCACTCAGCATGGCTGTCTTCGTCGTTGTTTTTGTCAATATATATATTTCCCACCTTTCCAATAAAAATAATGCAATAACCGTACATATCATGGAAATGAGTTCTATGTATAAATTAACTATGTATGCCGATCTATATACCCCTACCCTCCCATTTTTGATCAAGTGGATCTCTCCTCAATACGAAGGAGAAATCTAGCTGCAAATTACTTACGAGATCTACTTCATCCCATAAAAGTAGCGCGCAATGTTCCTGGGCCAATTAATCGACTAAATAGATCACACAAAGAATGGATCGTGAAAGAAAACGACGCAGCAACAAGTTCTCTTTGAAAAATCCCCAAGTATCTAAAGTAGATATGACCTACTTAGATAAGAAATTTATTGTCGACCTTCATGTTCGACCAAGACTAATGTTTCCATAATATTTCTGCCAAGGACCTCAAAAATGCTTTAAAAAACTTTCGATGGCATTTTTTGTTACAAATGGGTACCCATGCTAAATTATAGTTCTTTGAGTGGTAGGGATCAAGGTTATTGATTGGTCTAAGCGAGAAAAAGTTGAACCTACAGTACTCGATGATTGGCTGGACCTCACCAAGAGCAAGGCCGTTGAAATAATCCGCCATATTGACAGAAGTACCCTTCCCCAAGCAAAACAGGTACTGAGAAGCCCCAATTCGCAAGAAGTTCTAGCAATTCTAGTAAATTCGTCATAGTCCCAGCAGACAAAGCTCCAAATAATATAATATTCATATGTAAATATTACTATTACCAGGTGCTGGTTGAAGAATTGAGTGTAAACATATCGTCATCAAATACGTCTACTTACTCTCAAACTGCATTTACTCTAGAAGATTTATTTAACAATCACAAAACGTTTTTCAAGGAAAGAGGTATTTGTCTTCCAACCAAACATAACGATATACCAAAAGTATACTGGACACCCAAAATGCATAAATCACCATACAAAGCTAGATTCATAGCTGGTTCTAGAAGCTGCACCACCAAGCTTCTTTCAACCCTGTTGACGAGAGCCCTTCAGGAGGTAAAAGCACTTTGGGAAAGGTATTGCGCCACTATTTCTAAAAACTCTGGCGTTGAATGTATGTGGATATTGAAAAACTCAAAATGTCTTACGGAAGAACTTGATGCTAAAGGTCACATACCGTATAGACATGTATCCACATGGGATTTCTCGACTCTCTATACCACAATCCCTCATCAGGACCTTATTGACCGTCTAAGTTCATTAATAGTATCTGTGTTCAAGAAAACTGATCGTAGATATATTAATGTCGGAAGCCATAAAGCATTCTTTAGCTCTACTACATACAAGAGATATCATTCATGGGATGTTTCTTTGTTTATAGAGTTGCTTGAATTTCTCATTAAAAATATCTATGTGAAATTTGGCAACACAATATATCAACAGCATATAGGTATTCCAATGGGTACTAATTGTGCACCCCTATTGGCTGACCTATATCTGTTCTCTTATGAATATGACTATATGCAGGCGCTTTCAAAAACCGACCCATTCAAAGCCCGTTCCTTCTCACTCACCAAACGCTATATAGACGATCTTCTCGCTGAGGATAATCGCTATATAAATGACGCAGTGAAGGATATATATGCACCTTCACTGGATTTGAAGGAAACTACAGATAACCCTACAGGCACATCGTATTTAGACCTATATATCTATAAAAATGAAGCGGGTCTTCTCTCTCGTCGACTGTATGACAAAAGAGATGATTACAATTTCGACATGGTAAACTATCCCTTTCTGGACAGTAATATTCCAGTGGGACCTGCATATGGCGTATACATATCACGCCTAGTAGCATTTGCTAGATCCTGTGTTAAATGTGACGATTTTAATCAACGTCACAAAACATTGTTGCAGAAACTTATAAAACAGGGCTACATCACCAAGCGCCTCCACTCAAAGTTTCTCAAATTTGGCGATACATATCGCATGCTGATAGCAAAATACGAGCGTAGCGTGCAAGATCTATGGCGTTACGTTTCGTAACTTGTGTCTAATTCCGCTTAACCCGGGGCTAGGGGCCGTATGAACCCATGTACTTCAAGATCCTCATGGTACTCATATGAACAGTCACAATCAAAGCGTGACTGAGATACATCAGTCTTTAGATGACAACGAATATTATGGATTAAGAATATTGATCAGCGATACGGATTTGATATTTTTGGAACATCATGATGTCTTGCCGGCATCATTGAAAACTGTTGACCGCTTCCCTCGTGCAGGAAAAAAGTCTATGTTTATGTATACTACGACTGTCTTTTTGAATTTGGTGGTAATACTGTTATATGGAATATGGAATAGGTCTTTGGATTATGGACGCGGATATTCTCTAATGGACGACGGCTGAATTATGAATGACGGACCAGACGCTTGTAATCCAAGCCGAATTAGCTCTAATTAGTGTACAGTGTAAGGTAGTCATAGATAACACGTTTATTATAACAATTAAGGTCATTTTAGGGTCACTTCTGGGTCAAAGGAGGTCAAAATTTTTTGAAAATCGGTTATATGCACAGTACTAATTGTTATGATTGGGTATTCAAGTTGAATCAGTTAAATGTAGTGTAGGGTTGGATGTAGTCATCGATAACACATTATTAGAATTAAGGTCATTTTAGGGTCACTTTTTGGGTAAAATGAGGTCAAAAATCGGTGAAAATCGGTTATAAATTAATATTCACAGTACTAACTGTTACGAATGCGTATCCAAACTGAATTAGTAGTATGTAGTGTAAGGTTTAAATTAGTCATAGATGATACGTTAATTATTCAAATTAAGATCATTTTAGGGTAACTTTTTGGTAAACGAGGTCAAAAATGGGTACAAATCGGTTATAAATTAATATCCAGAATACTAATTGTTACGATTGGGTAGACAGGCGGAATTAGTTGTATGCAGTGTAAGGTTTAAGCTGGGACGAATATTAAAATAATATTATCTATACTCCTCCCAGGTTTAAGGTAGGCATAATAACCAGTATATAACCATTATATTGTCTGTCGATGATTATTTTTCTAGCTGATGATTGTACGAATAGAGCCAAACTAGGCCCTTAAATAGTCAGATCGATCTGTCTTGTGAAAGGGATTGGCTTTGAGAAATTGCTACTTTCAGCTCCATGTAATCACAATACCTTGAATTATAAGAACAAAATGCGAATATTAGTCTGAGATGAACCCACATGGTCACCATTTTGAATTTAATAATTGTATTCTCAGCTGAAGATTATTCCAACAGAATAAAAAAAATGGGCATAATGTAATAAGCTATGGCGTTATTCTGCTCAATTTAAACAAGTTTGTACCTAGAATAAAAATATTCTAACAGTAATATGAAGAAAGAAGAATTTCCAGATGACTCCTTATGGTCGCCATTTTGAATTTAACTATCATGTTTAATCTGACGACTAAGCAAATAGATTGAAAATGGGTAAAAGGTATCTGGCTATGATGTGAGACCCTTCGGTTTTGATAAATTTGCACAATCAACGAAGAATAATGCCTTGATATACACGAGCAACATGGAAAAGCTGGAGATTCAGCTGCCATATTGAATTTGAACATCGTATTTTGATCTTGGGGATATGCAAATATATTCAAAATGGGCGTAAGTTGTTGGGCTATGCTAAGAGATCCTCTGTTTTGATAAATTTGCACAATGAGCGAAGAATAATGCCTTGAAATAAACGAGCAACATGAAAAAATATGATTTTCAGATGACCTCATATGGCCACCATTTTGAATTTGACCATCAAATCTTAGGGAAACGTAAGTGGATTCAAAAATAGAATAGTGTGTTGGGCTATGATTGGAGATCCCCTATTTTGATAAATTTGCATAATGAGCTAAGAATGTTGCCTTGAACTATACGAGCAACGGCCAAAAGTGTGATTTTCAGATGGCACCATATGGCCGCCATTTTGAATTTGACCATCAAATCTTGATCTTAGATGCATGTAAATGGATTCAAAATGGACATAGGATGTTCGGCTATGCATAGAGATCCCTCAGTTTTGATAAATTTTCTCAGCGAGGTAAGAGTAATGCATTGAACTACATGAGCAACAGGAAAAAGTGTGATTTTCAGATGATCCCATATGGACGCCATTTTGAATTTGACCATCAAATCTTGAGCCTTTGGATATGTAAATAGATTCAAAATGGGAATAGATTGTTGGGCTATGCTTAGAGATCCCACAGTTTTTACAAATTTGCACAATGAGCTGAGAATAATGCCTTGAACTATACGGACAACGGCCAAAAGTGTGATTTTCTGATGACCCCATATGACCGCCATTTTGAATTTGACCATCAAATCTTGATTTTTGGCATATGTTAGTAAATGCAAAATGGGAATAAAATGTTAGGCTATGCATAGAGATCCCTCGGTTTTGATAAATTTAGGCAGTGCGGTAAGAATAATGCCTTGAACTACACGAGTAACATGAAAATTGTGATTTTCAGATTACCCCACCTGTCCGCCATTTTGATTTAAAACATCATATTTTAAGATGAGAATTACGCAAACAGATTCAAATAGGCGAAAGATGCTAGGCTTTGATGGGAGATTCCTTTGTGTTAACTAATTTGGACAAGGGAGATTTATGGATGAACTCACATGAGCACCATTTTGAATTAACGCATGATGGTTAATCACTAGAATTACAGAAATAGGCTCAAAATTAGCCAAATATAATATTCCAAAACTACGGAAAGTCTTTGCTCTCGATTTTTTATCATTCTGGTGATACCGCGAATGTTCAAAAGTTTCCGAGCCAGACCACCCAGACCAGAAAGGGTTAACTCAAACTACATGTATTTCAACACGAGAAAGAAACTTCGAACCAACAATTATCTTGATCGGGAAGGTCCAGTCTATAAGAAAATGGATGTTGCCAAAAATCACAAACAAAAAATACTGAATTACCCTACACTAATATTTTAAAATTCACCTCGTAGAACTACTTAGATTTGATACCCATTTCTTTTACAAGGAATTTCACACAAAAATGTTTAGAGTGTTTTAAGGTCATCTTTGGATGTTATTTGACCTCGAAATTACCTGATAATGACCTCAAATTGCCACAGTTGTCTTAGTATCCACCCTACCTTGAATCATACTAAATACAAAAGTAAATGACAAACAGCACAAAATATATGAAATAAAACAGAATTTTCCTTCATTTTTGATCTCATTTGACCCGTAAAGTGACCCAAAAATGACCTCAATTCCAATAATTAACGAGCTAGCCATACCTGTGTTGAAGCCATAAAGTACATAAAACCAGTTTAGCGTGGATAGCCATTGGTAACAAACATCACAATGGAAATGAAGTTAGGAACGACTTTTACCAATTTTAATCTTAGTGACCCCGAAATGACCTTTAATGTCCAAAATCCGGGTGGTATCCCGTCCCACCTTGAACCCTGACACACAAAGAACTAATTTAGCATGGGTAGCCATTTGTAACAAAGAATGCCATCAAAAGTTACATTTCGTGTCCATGGCCAGTCTACTATAAGGAGTGAGGTCAATAAACCCAGGACCAATACAATGCGGGATACAATGTATTGTCAACCAGGACCAATGTTTTCTTATGACTAAACACTGTGCAAGTTAGGGTAAGAAATGTGTTGTCGAAGTCGTTGTCGACCAGGACCAATATGTTCCTTCGAACTAAAACACTGAGAGAGTAGAAGTGAGAAATTATGTTCGACCGTCATTTTTGGCCAGAGCCAACGGGTTTTTTTCGGACTGAAACCCTGAGACAGTAGGGGTGTTGCAGGGACCGGTTTGGGGGAGCAAAGGATGACAGACCTGCCCGTAAACTTGAGTTACCCTCGTGAGCTGTACCTCGTGTCTTTCTCTGTCAGTCTCAATCAATGCAATGCAATCTCGCCTCCCGCCAATTTAGCCTACGAGCCGTCTCATTTGTGGTTATTTCCAGACGGAGGTTTCCGGGTATTCACTATCATGACAAGACTCGGTCAAGCCCCACAAGCCCCACATAGCCCAATCCGCCCACCGGGGCCCACCTAACCACCTACCCTGGTGTCTAGATGATCACAACCTACCCATAAACCCAAATTTAACCTCACCTCTCACAACAACAAAAAAAGAGGTGACTCCATCTAGTTTTTGCTTGGAGTAGGCAACCTGCGGATAAAAACATTGGGGGAAGCGGTCCCTAAAAACAATTTACACACAAATAATAATAAATAAGATCACTGAATATATCCAATTCATGGGTAAAACTGAATGGACTATTATCTGGCCATCATTTGTCATAGTATGAAGCTGTGACAGAGCCAAGGAATTTTGACCTATGATTCTTCATTCCTTTATGAAATTCCCTATTTCATGGACCGGAATTCCGACATGCAAGTCTTCATTTTAGAGCGGAATTCTAAAACCAGTCATCTTCCGAATTTGACAGGCATTGATCAGTTAATAAATAATGCCATTTGTTAAGGTTACTGCATGGTTGTTCACTCGGTTTCTTTGCTAAATTTCCTATTTCATGGACCGGAAGACCGATCTGACAGTCTTCCTTCTGTTGTAAAAATACTTACTACATCAGGACCATTTCGGTCTGAAAAGCTTGCCAAGAGGAAAAAAGCAAAAAGTAAGAACAAACCCAAACTGATAATCTGAATCCCCCATGTATGATGGCCGAGAGGGGCCATCGCACTTCGCCCTCAAGAAGTATGGGGCGAAGTCGCGATAGTACGAAGACGCGAAGCGATAATGCGAAGTCGCGAAGTCGCGAAGCGATATTGCGAAGACGCGAAGCGATATTGCGAAGTCGCGAAGCGATAACGCGAAGACGCGAAGCGATAACGCGAAGACGCGAAGCGATAACGCGAAGACGCGAAGCGATAATGCGAAGACGCGAAGCGATATTGCGAAGTCGCGAAGCGATAGTACGAAGCGATACGCGAAGTCGCGAAGCGATACGCGAAGTCGCGAAGCGATGCGCGAAGTCGCGAAGCGATACGCGAAGTCGCGAAGCGATGCGCGAAGTCGCGAAGCGATGCGCGAAGTCGCGAAGCGATGCGCGAAGTCGCGAAGCGATGCGCGAAGTCGCGAAGCGATGCGCGAAGTCGCGAAGCGATGCGCGAAGTCGCGAAGCGATACGCGAAGTCGCGAAGCGATGCGCGAAGTCGCGAAGCGATACGCGAAGTCGCGAAGCGATACGCGAAGTCGCGAAGCGATACGCGAAGTGGTATGAACGAAATCACTGCGCATGTCACGCTCAATTCGGAACGAGGCTTCACTCAGCACTGTTGATATTGGTTGACTGTCGAATTTCAGGTATAATCAGCCCGCTTGTATGTGTGGCAGACTGCTAGGAAAACAAGCACAGGAATATGTCCATCTAGCTGTCGACAACCGTCTACACCGGTAACCGATATGACTGGCAGGCATTCCTGCTCGTGATAACCAGGATCATATCACCCCGGGGTAGCAAATTATTGATCCGGTGACCCATACCGCTATGAGCCACACATCTCGGGGGGTGTTGAGCCTTGGACACCCTGGAGGGGACTGATTTGGATAGTTCGTCTCCAGGAGCGTCTCTGTCCATGGCCTTTGCACTGAGCGCCAGCTACAGCTTGACGAGCCCCCAAGAAACAATGATGATCTCGGGGCAACGATCCCTCTAGGATCCCCCAGTGTCAACTTTGCGCATCGGTCTGTCCGACAGCTTTCTGCGGGCAGTGCAACACTAACGGGAGCTTTTGCCCCACCGCCTGCGACAGGATAGTCCGCAGGACTGAAGGCCGGCAGAACCCTGGCCCTAAGCCAAGCCCATCTCCCTAAGCCGACAAAATTGCGGGATATTAAGTAGGCATCAAGCCGTCTTAAGACCCCAGGCTCCAATTGTCTACTGGTCGGTCGGAGTGGAGCCCATATGTGGTGTACACACGTTGGTCCTGCAGGAACCCGGCGAGTCCGAGTGACTGCCAATGCTACGGAAAGACCAAATTGCAGACCACGTGCTGGAGGACGATGAGCTCTTTTAACATATGGTTGGTCCCGGCCTCGGGTCCCCCCCCCCCCCCCCCCGCCCCCGCACAACCTCGGTGGCGGATGGGCCTGGACTAGTCACTAACTGGGGTCATCCAGTACCAGAGCATCTATCGTCTGTTGTAGGTCCTGAATGGATTCAGCCTGACTTTGTAGCAGAATGGCCAACAAGCGGACCGAAATCCGCCACTCCATCAAAGCATCATGGGTCCGGACATACAACAACAACTGTTGATATGTACGGATCCCCAGGATCTCCATCAGTGTATGCAGGAATCCGTGGAAGAGGGCCACCCAATTCCACCTAGTGTCTGTGGGGGTCCAACCTTCAATATGAAGCACAAGTATGACTGGTGAGTCTGGCACAGACCGCAGGCCACCCCAAGAGACATCCAGATTAGGGAATGCTTCCACTCTATGTGTCTCCTCAGACGGTTGTCCATTGGCTGTGCACAGGTAGGGCACTCTGTGAATGAGATCCACAATAATACAGGCGACCATGCGCAGGTAGCAAGGCCAGGAAGCAGCAATTTCCGGGGGCAGATTCCTAACAAACCTCTGTCTATTGGCTACGAGCCTGGGGTGTGGGAATAAGGACACCTAACCAGCGCCTTCTTTCCAACCACTAAGCCCCTAACAGCTCCCTCTAATTTCTCCTCCCATCCGAAATCATTCCCTCGTCCGATTATGACCTTTTTTTGCACTGAAGCGCCAAACAAATAGTTGTTTTTTTCAGGGAAAATTACATGAATGCAAAATTGGGAACATTCGGCCCAAAAATGCAGATGTGAATTTGAGAATTTGATTACGTCAAAGAGACTGTTTCTTATATAGTGTGCGCGCTTTCAGTTGCTTAGCCCAAGAGGTATCAAAAATATGTAGACGGGTGAGTAAGAGAGCTGAAACTCTCTGACTTTTCCGAGAATCTTATTGCCGTCATTTTGAGACTATTTCCATAATCTTAGGTGCAAAGGATCACGCCGAAATTCAAGATGGCGGTCACGAGGTATCCCTAACAATTTTTGTTTTCGGTAATTTCTGTTCAGTTTTTCACATTTTTCTTGCTAAAAAGGCATCTATCATAATAGTCAGTTTTTGCGATAAAATATTGAAAAATAAAATTCGGAAAATCAGTCCAATTAAGGCGAAAAGTGGCTTCCGAAAAGATGACGTCAGTGTGATGGCGGCCATCTTGAATTATTTTGCATTTCGTTATAAAGTTTGTCTCAAATATATTGTATGGAAAGTTTCAGCCGCTACCCCAAGGGATAAAGAAAATAAATAGGGATTCGAAATTCCCCCACCCTTCCTCCTCAGGCGGAGACAGCCTCCAAATCAAATAAACCTGGTAGGGTTAACACAATTCATTTATTGGCTGCGCATACATATTGGGCCACTTTACATGCTGATGCCTGATACTGGACAACTATTCCCAGGTGGCGGAGAATCCTTGATACGACTTAGCTATAATCGCGATAAAACTTGGACAACCACTTCTGTCGTGGGACAACGTATCCCCGGATATAGTTGTCCATGGACAACCTATACTAGTATCAGGTGGCCCCGGACAACTCACAACAGTAAAATGTTGTCCATGGAAAACCAGGACAACGTTCGCCTTCACACCGGGTCCATGTCAACTCTGTGACCAGAACGTAAATTTGGATGTATTAAAACTTATTGTGTATTTTCACTGAAGCTCTGATAGTTCAGTGTGGAAGTGAACATGTAGTGCTAGGTTCCAAATAGTCTCAAATTCGGTTGTATGTTTATTAGGTGTCAACTCTGTTACGGCCCCAAATTCCATGACTCAAATTGATTAACAAAAGCTTCGTTTCCTTGGATAGTACACATTGATCCGCTCAACCTGACAGCCACAGAGCATGGGATGTTCCTAAGCGACTGCATTAAAATATCATATGTGTGGTAATAGGGCAACTCTGTTACCGTCAACCATGACCATATACATTGGATAACAGAGTTTTCAAATTCTTATTCCATTCTAAATTTTGCTGAACAATTCAAACAAGTTTAAACGCTGCTATTGTCAGAATAGGGTTCTTTTGGTGTCACAGATCCAGGAATGGGTGATGTAAAATGGAAATGTATATCTTTTTTTCTGAACGATCTTCCCTTTCTAAAATATTCCCTTTGACTAGAATGACTACAGTATTTTCCACCATATTTTCGAACTCAATGAAATAAAATCTTGACAAAGATTTGCCTGGGTCTGTTTGCCACGACATATGTGTACAGCCATAAAACCACAAAATTAGTCCGGAAGTCAAGCGTCAATGCACCCGCCGGTACGCCAGAGCGACTCTTTGGTCTAAGAAATAAAGTGAAAAGGGGGGAATTCAATTGCAACTCCACGACGTGGATATGCCGGTGCATTCATTTAAATTGCCATATTATGTAATAATGTTTGTTGCCACCAGTCAAAGAATTTATATTTCCTCTATATTTTCTCCAGTAAAAAAGTCCAGTGGTTGGCGCTAGTGGACAAAATTTCACAAATAGCCCTCGGGTTAATTCGATTTAATCCTAGGGCTAAATCGACCAATTGTAATACATTTTCTACACCCCGGATTATATTCATTTAGTTCTCGGACTGAACGATTTAGCCCTCGGGTTGATTTGATCCTGTCAAGGACTGAATGATTTAACCCTCGGCGTGGATGATTTAACCGGCGGACTAGTTGATTTAGCCCGCGGACTAAATGCACTTAACCCTAGATCTAATTCGATTCACTTAGGGCCAAATTGACCAATTGTAATACATTTCTTAAACCTCGGGTTATATACATTTAGCTCTCGTATTAAACGATATAGCCCTCGGGCTTGAATATTTAACCTCCGGAGTGATTGATTCAATCCTCGGACTCGGACTAGATGATTTAACCCGCGGACTAGATAATTTAGCCCGGGGGATGGATTATTTAGTCCGAGGTCTAGATTGTCCAATCAATTGTGCGTTTCTAGACCGCATATTGCACGGACCAACCAAGTGCATGTTTAGAAGGTAGGTCACAACAAATAATTCAGTACATCTGTACACAGGTTTTTTTTGATGAACAAGACTACGGCCGTATATGTAGGCCTATAGGCAAACATGTATTTGTGGGAATGCGCCAACCAAATATCTATTGAGAACGTGTTGTCCGATAATTTGAGAAATAAAAATTATTTTCTTCTAAGACTTATGTAACTGGTGCAAATCATATCTATAGTAGCACCTTTTGTTTGAAACATTTACTGTTGGGGTGGTGAATCTTGTTCACTAAGGAGGATTTATACTCGATAATCCTATATATTAATCAAATTTTCGCTACCCCTTGTCAGTCTTTTGGCGATTTCTCCCTAATGGCTTGGAGTATTGTCATGAAAATTCACCCACTTCTCAATCTCGACACGAGAAAGGGTTTGAAAGAAGAAAAATGAAAAAGTCTGGGAATGTCAATCGGGATTGACCCAGGTAATTCTAAGAACCCCAAATTCAGCGTCAAATCGATCTACAAGTGTCAAACAATTGTGCTGGACCACTACTTTCCTCATGTAGTACATACTGCGGTGAAAATATTAACCAAATCCTTCTTCATATTAATTTTTCATTTCATATTTCTTGATTTTTTCGGCTGTATTGTTTGACACTTGTAGATCAACTTGACGCTGCATTTGGGGTTCTAATATTTAACTGGGTTCAGCCCGATTGACATTCCCATTGACTAAAATTACGTACAAAATAAATATAAATATTAAATTTTATTAATATTTTTTTCTTCTTCTTCTTTCTGTCAATATCTTCCTCGTATCGACATTGACCTGTGGGTGAATTTTCAAGACCATTGGGAAGAAATCGTCAAAATGATGACATGGGGGTGGGGAAAGTTTAATTAATCGGATTTTCGGGTATAAACCCCCCTTAATACCATACGAGAAGAGTGATATGTTCATAACAACGTTTTGACGAAGTATAGCAGGTACATTCATGTGCATCAATTTTGCAACACAGAGAAGATTGGTGACGAATTTCACTTCATGTTAGAATGTCCTGGTCCATGTAATTTTCGTCTTAAGGATGTCCGCTGGTGGTTTTTGACTTTGGCAGCCATTTTGCCTGTTTTTCTATTGGGTTATCTCCCTTCCCTAGGTTAAGAGATGGGGATTTCCTTTAACAGCCTTCTAGCCGAGAATTTTGCACACCAACATCCATCCAATTTGCTAAATTTTGATAGACATTATGATTATCTGCAAACAGTTAGAATATAAGAAAAAGTTAAATACTATTTATATGAATTTTTCATGAATATGCTTCAAAACTAGGGCTATCCCCTATGCTTTCTTGGTTATCAAATTGAGCATGGGTCAGTCCACTTAACGTTGCTTACAGCTAAAAAATGCACACCAACCTATATTTTTTTCTTTGTTTTCCCTCATATTACACAATTATGAATGCAATAACACACATTATTCAAAAAGTTAATTACTTTGATTTACCACCAGCGGACATCCTTAAGTAAAAACTTAAGTATTATTTTACATATATCACCAAGTTGAAATTTTCCATTATTCGTAATGTTGAGAGATTTTGTTACCGACAACTGATTCATTTAGCCAAATTTATTATCGAGGCTGGAGCTTTCAAAATTTGATCCTTTATTTACTTTTTCCCCTGTTTAGTTTAAATTTTGCGTCCAACATCATTTGCCGTCTTCCATATTTTGTAATCAGATTCAGTTCCTGTGATACAATTATATATACCGGTATTAATATGTTAGGTTTCTGTGATACAGTATGATTTGTAATACTATTATGCTTGGTTAGTAGTATACAATGCGCATAATCCCTCTAGTTGACCTCAAAAATTTGCATATTGTGGCGGTCACGTGGCGGAGGTCAAAGGTCAATGAGTGCACTTGAGGGAGGGAGGGAATTTAGCTTAATGTCACACTCAAGTTTGTTTCACTCACCTGACCTGTATCGTCTCATCCCGTCCATCATCTGACCTTGGATCATGTTTAGACATGTTAGGGGATTCCTCCGCGGTGATGCGGTTTGGCGGTGATGCGGTCTGCCTCCGCAGACAGAAAGTAGTCCCAAATACGTGGGTTTTCGTGAGAATGTTCGGCAATCTTCAGGGGCGGAAGGGGCCCGTAGTGGACTGATTGGATGGAGTGAGGTGTCAAAGTGAAGCGCTCCTCCAGGACCATATGGCATGCATGTACTGACTTGTATCTGGGGGTTTTTCCATCATGCGGCGGTCACGTAATCAGGAATGCATGTACTGACTTGTATGCCGTCCATTCATTTGAGTCGGAGACTTGGGGTCCCTACGGAAGGATTTTGCAAGTCATGGGTGGGTGTATGTAAAATGAGGGTTTGTCTCGAAAATATAAAAAGCGGAACACGGACTTTACCCCTACAATAGAGGAAACCCCATATCAACCCTATCCCAAAGGGCTAATATAGGTCCCCGGCTTATCGGGGTCTGCCTATCAAGTCATGGATGGGAGCATGTAAAATCAGAATTTTTTCCGAAAACATAAAAAGCGGAACACGGACTTTACCCCTAAAATATGAGAAAACCCCTATCAACCCTATCCCAAAGGGCGAATATCGGTCCCCGGGCTTATCGGGGCCTGGGTGCAGGGTGGGTGCATGCAAAATGAGGATTTGTCCCGAAAATATAAAAAGCGGAACACGGACTTTACCCCTACAATAGAGGAAAACCTCTATCAACCCTGTCTAGTGGAGGCTAATATCGGTCCCCCGGGCTGATCGGGGTCTGGGTGCATGGGTGGGTGAATGTAAAATGAGGATTTGTCCCGAAAATATAAAAAGCGGAACACAGACTTTACCCCTACAATAATGGAAAACTATCAGCCCTATCCCAAAGGTCTAATATCGATCCCCTGGTTTATCGGGACCTGCTCAGAGAGGTAGGGTGGGGAGTGGGTGCATGTAAATTTAGAATTTGTCCCGAAAATATAAAAAGCGGAACACGGACTTTACCCCTACAATAAGGGAAAACTCCTATCAGCCCTCTCCCAAAGGGCTAATATCGGTCCCTGGCTTATCGGGACCTGCTGAGAGAGGTAGGGTGAGGGAGAAGGTGTATGTAAATTTAGGGTTTTTCCCGAAAACATAAAAACGGAGCACGGACTTTACCCGTAAAATAGGGTAAAAACCCCTATCAACCCTATCCCAAGGGGCGAATATCGATCCCCGGACTTATCGGGGCCTGGGTCCAGGGTGGGTGTATGTAAAATGAGGATTTGTCCCGAAAATATAAAAAGCGGAACACGGACTTTACCCCTACAATAGGGGAAAACTCCTATCAACCCTATCCCAAAGGGCGAATATCGGTCCCCCGGGCTGATCGGGGCCTGGGCGCAGGGTGGAGGAGTGGGTGCATGTAAATTTAGGATTTGTCCTGAAAATATAAAAAGCGGAACACGGACTTTACCCCTACAATAGGGGAAAACTCTTATCAACCTTGATGAAGCTGTCGTGGAGGAGCATCCGACTGGACTAATGGTTCGTCCGTTTTCAATATTTTCCGCGTGCGGAGTCTGGCCGTAGTATAGAAAGCAGGCATTTTGGGGGGGGGGGCGGGGGGTATGTGGGGGAGGGTTTGGGGTAGAGATGGACCACTATGAGTCCAAATGGGTCGTGGGAGGTGTCCAAGTGAAGCTTGGGTAGAGATGGACCACCCTTGGTCCGATTGTGTCGTGGGAGGTGTCATCTTGTAGCTTTCGGAGTGGAGACTCCGATTTGAGGGGTGTCCGCGTCGTCTGTGACGTCATCGGTGACGTCATCAGTACGAGTAGTAGCGAAAGCGGGCATTTTGGGGAAGTGCAGGAAGGTATTTGGTGTAGAGATGGACCATCCTTGGTCCGAATGCGTCGTCTTGGGTGTCATCTTGTAGCTCTCGGAGTGTACATCCCGATTTGAGGGATGTCCACGTCATTGGTGACGTCATCAGTACGAGTAGTAGCCAAAGTGGGCATTTTGGGGCAGTGAAGGATGGTATTTGGTGTAGAGAGGAACCATCCTTAGTCCCAATGCGTCGTGGGAGTGTCATGTTGTATATTCCGGGGTGGAGATCTCGATATGAGAGATGTTCACGTCATCTGTGACGTCATTGGTGACGTCATCAGTACGAGTAGTAGTCAAAGTGAACATTTTGGGTAAGTGAAGGAAGGTGTTTTGTGTAGAGAGGGACCACTATTGGTCCGAATGCGTTCTGGGAGGCGTCATCTTGTAGCTTTCGGGGTGTACATTCCGATTTGAGGGATGTTCGCGTCATCTGTGACGTCATTGGTGACGTCATCAGTAGGAGTAGTAGCGAAAGTGGGCATTTTGGGGCAATGAAGGAAGGTATTTGGTGTAGAGATGGACCATCCTTGGTCCGCCTGCGTCCTGTGGGATGTGCATTATACCATATCTTTGCTGTATTATACCATATCTGTCTCGCATCATACCAAATCTGTGCTGTATTATACCATATCTGTCCTGTGTTATACAATATCTGTCCTGTATTTTACCAAATCTGTCCTGTATTGTGTCATATTTGTCCTGTATTATACAATATGTGTTCTGCGTTATACCAATTCTGTGCTGTATTATACAGTATCTGTCCTGTATTATATCAAATCTGTGCTGTATTATACCATATCTGTCCTGTATTGTATCATATATGTCCTGTATTATACAATATATATTCTGTATTATACAATCGCATAGCGGTTGTCATGAATAACAACAAGTTCAGCAATGTTCATACAGTTTATTATCCCCAATGTTACATCATACCCAGGCTGGGGGAGCCGCCCTGAGCATGTTTAGTATGTTCACAGCAAAACAAATTGAAATATCAAACACCATGTTTTATTATTTAACGCACCGTCACATTAGGTACAAGTGTTTACTGGGCTCAAGTCAACGATCAGCATGTAGACATATAGAGTATGTACGGCATGTTATGGTATTCATCAATGCACGGGTGACACGTTCAACCGATAGGGTGGTCGGTCAGCTTGGTCACGAAAAACGTGACATTGGTGACCCTCTCTACTATCCACTTGGTGTTGGAGCGTTGTTGTTGGGCCTATCTCAAGGGATCCAATTGGTCCACTTGGTCCAGCACGGGCTGTAGCGACACCCGGTTAATGATGGTAAACGGTTGGTCAAATACCCGGATGTTACTGCTCGGGTAAAAGTATCGGACTTGGCCTGTCTCCTTATGCTGCAGTACATAACCAAACGCCAGATTTAATTTGAAGGACGTAGCTTGGTCATTGAAGATGGCTTCCACGTAGGTGCATAGACGGGCGAGGTTGGTCAGTCGGAAATTGTAGATATCTTGAATAGGGCGATGACGGTGGAAACAGTGCCGTATCATGGGCAAATGGCGCCGATAGATGTCACTCACAGGATGGGCGTACTGTAACAGATCGCTGGGAACATCCACCGCATCTTCTAGAAAATGTTCGTTGTTGTCAGGCGTATGACTGGGAACAGTAATGCTAGGGACCGGCTGGATATCTAGGCTCTTCTGAACTGTGGGTATAGGCGAGCTCTCCGTGATCGCATCACCAGCGGCATTCGTCTTCCCGGGATCATCTTCACTAGGTCCGACCCTCATGGGTGCCTCTTTAGTGGAAAGTTGTCGCTCATACCGTGGTGACGGACCATGAATCAAACGTTGGTGCTGTCTTAACTGACTGGGTCGTTTGAAGCGTTGACCACAATCGTTACATTGTTCCGTCGCGCCCTCGTGGAGTGAGCGTTCGTGGCGCAGTAAAGCATCTTCCCGATTAAATGACTTATTGCCGGAGTAAATGGCTTCTGGCAAGTTGTGCAAGTGAACATCTTGGTGGTTGACTGAGTGTCGGATGAAACGGCCAGGCCGCTTCCCTTTTATAGCACGCTAGCTGGTGTTCTATTTTTAGCACACTCAGTTCAACCGAGGATCAAGATGTACTGGCGTACGACTGAGCCGCATTGCGCGCGCGCGCGTGTGTGTGTGTGTGTGTGTGTGTGTGTGTGTGTGTGTGTGGGTGTGTGTGTGTGGATTTTACATCCGGGATCTTGTCAACATCCGGGTTTCCAAGTGGGTTTTTCCCATCGTTCCTCCGTCTTCCGCCCGGGTCCGGGGTTTTACATCCTTGTCATCTTACATCCGGGGTTTTCACGAGCCGCATTGCGCTCGTGTGTGTGTTTGTGTTTGTGTCCATCCGTGCACAATGTCGAATTACGTTATCTCCGAAAACTTCTTCTCATCGCATCAATATGCTCAGACCCATTCAATATAAACACAACCAAGAGACATCTATACACGTTTTATTATCCTCTCACCACCACCACCTGGCGTTCAGCAACGATCAGCATGTAGACATATAGAGTATGTACCGCATGTTATGGTATTCATCAGTGCATGGGTGACGCATTCAGCCGATGGGGGTGGTCGGTCAGCTTGGTAAGGAAAAACGTGACATTGGCCACCCTCTCTACGACCCATTGTGTGTTGGGGCGTTGTTGTTGGGCCCATTCCAAGCGATCCACTGTGTCCAGTTTCTCCAGCATCGCCTCTAGCGACACCCGGTTAATGATAGTAAACGGTTGGTCAAATAACCGGATGTTACTGCTCGGGTAAAAATATCGGGCTTTTTCTGTGTCCTTATGCTGCATTTATGGGTTCGTCCACGAAGTGTACTTTGCCCTCCACGCGGTACAAAATCTGGCCCAAGGTATTGTCGTCGGAATTTGACTGTTGAATTATGGCGACATCATCATCAGCCCTCGTGCGATGGGTGGGAGTTCCCGCTATCTCGATACTGGTGGCTACGGGCTCTTCTACCTGCCAACGTGGCTGCGGAACAGGGTGTCGTGTGCGTTGGTGTCGCAGCAACTGCCTGGTCAGTTTGTAAAGCCGACCACATTCTTCGCATGGACGCTTGGATACTTCATGGCGTGCACGTGTGTGGCGCTGTAAATGATCCGGGCGCTGAAACGACAGTGTACATATCGTACAGCTATACTGGGCGGTTCCTTCGTGCTTGGTAGCCGCATGGCGGCGCAAGTCGTGCAGACGAGTGAATGATTTCGAGCACGTAGTACAAGGGAACATCTTGGTGGTTGACAGAGTGTCTGATGAAACGGCCAGGCCGCTTCCCTTTTATAGCACGCTAGCTGGTGATCTATTTTTTGCACACTCAGTTAAACTACCCCAAGTCGAGGACCGAGACTGGTGTACTGGTGTACGACTGAGCCGCATCACACGCGTGTGTGTGTGTGTGTGTATGTGTGGGCTGTGAATTTTACATCCGGGATCTTGTCAAGATCCGGGGTTCCAAGTGGGTTTTTCCAGGCGTTCCTCCGTCTTCCATCCGAGCACTGTGGTTTTATATCCGGGTCCTCATCTTACATTCGAGTTTTGGACACCTGTTGACCTCAAGAATTTGCATATGACCTCTGTGAGGTCACTTTCGCTTTCGTTCACGTGACCGGAACTGACCTTTGGCCCCTGCGCGCAATTGTGTGTTTGTGTATACGTCTGTTTGTAGGTGTGTATATGTGTGTGTGTGTGTGTGTGTCGCCGTATGCCATGATACAGACAGATGAGAGAAAAAGATCAACACGTTCACAAGTGTTCCTATAGTCCGGAAGTGACCTTTGACCCCTGCGCTACTCGGAAGTGACGTCATCGCACGCAGGCGCTCACACCATCACCAACATCACACAGCACCACCACACACCACCGCCACCACCACCACACGCCACCACACACCACCACCACCACCACCACACGCACACCACCACCACCACCACCACCACCACCGGGCACACATGCCTGGTGCACCCACACCCTGGTGTACCCCACACACACATACCTGGTGCACCCCTACGGGCTGTAGGGTACACCAGGGTGTGGGTGCACTAGGCATGTGTGCCAGTTGGTGGTGGTGGTGTGTGGGTGGTGGTGGTGGTGGCGGTGGCGTGTGGTGGTGGTGGCGGTGGTGTGTGGTGGTGGTGGTGGTGTGTGGTGGTGGTGGTGGTGTGTGCGCCTGCGTGCGATGACGTCACTTCCGAGCAGCGTAGGGGTCAAAGGTCACTTCCGGACTATAGGAACACTTGTGAACGTGTTGATCTTTTTCTCTCATCTGTCTGTATCATGGCATACGGCGACACACACACACACACACCTACACACAGACGTATACACAAACACACAATTGCGCGCAGGGGCCAAAGGTCAGTTCCGCTCACGTGAACGGAAGCGGAAGTGACCTCACAGAGGTCATATGCATATTCTTGAGGTCTACGGGTGTCCAAAACTCGGATGTAAGATGAGGATCCGGATATAAAACCACAGTACCCGGATGGAAGACGGAGGAACGGGGGGGAAACCCACTTGGAACCCCGGATCTTGACAAGATCCCGGATGTAAAACCCACAGCCCACACATACACACACACACACACACACGGGCGTAATGCGGCTCAGTCGTACACCAGTACACCAGTCTCGGTCCTCGACTTGGGGTAGTTTAACTGAGTGTGCAAAAAATAGATCACCAGCTAGCGTGCTATAAAAGGGAAGCGGCCTGGCCGTTTCATCAGACACTCTGTCAACCACCAAGATGTTCCCTTGTACTACGTGCTCGAAATCATTCACTCGTCTGCACGACTTGCGCCGCCATGAGGCTACGAAGCACGAAGGAACCGCCCAGTATAGCTGTACGATATGTACACTGTCGTTTCAGCGCCCGGATCATTTACAGCGCCACACACGTGCACGCCATGAAGTACCCAAGCGTCCATGCGAAGAATGTGGTCGGCTTTTCAAACTGACCAGTCAGTTGCTGCGAAACCAACGCACACGACACGACACCCTGTTCCGCAGCCACGTTGGCAGGTAGAAGAGCCCGTAGGCACCAGTATCGAGACAGCGGGAACTCCCGCCCATCGCACGAGGGCTGATGATGATGTCGCCCAGTAAGTCAACAGTCAAATTCCGACGACAAGAGCTTGGGCCAGATTTTGTACGACGTGGAGGGCAAAGTACACTTCGTGGACGAACCCATAAATGTTCCTAACGATCTGTTACACGAAGACCATTCAGTGAGTGACATCTATCTACGCCAGTGGCCCATGATCCGGCACTGTTTCTACCGTCATCGCCCTATTCAAGATATCTACAATTTCCGACTGACCGACCTCGCCCGTCTACGCAGCTACGTGGAAGCCATCTTCAACGATCAAACTACGACATTCAAGCTGAATCTGGTGTTTGGTTATGTGCTGCAGCATAAGGATACAAAGCCAGATATTTTTACTCGAGCAGTAACATCCGGTTATTTGACCAACCGTTTACCATCATTAACCGGGCGTCGATAGAGGCGATGCTGGAGAAACT
>JAVTVY010055632.1:0-30649 GCA_036873755.1 Hanleya hanleyi | reverse complement strand
CTTAAGAATGCATGTATCAATGATTATTTGTAGGGTTGAGAATTGGGGAATGCAAATCGGAAAAGAAAATTGGTTTCCGCTATTTTAAAATTGAACAAAGCTCCATTGTGCGATTCTAAAATAGTCTAAAATCTCGTAGATTTTAAAAACTCTCGTAACAAGTGTTATATGTAGATGAGAATGATTATATATACATTGCTTATACAAATAATTTGAAAGTTTAACATCACTCAGCCTTTGTGGAGATCTGTTACATGTGGGCTGACTGCATGATGGGAAATTTACTAATTTTTTACAAAAACTAAATTGACACCAACAAAAATACCTATAAAATCTTCCCAATATTTCTGTGCATTCATGTATACATGTATGTACCTCAAACCTGGATACTGCCCAATTATAACTGGTCTGTTTAGGTGTAACAGATGAAATTGTCGCACCCCGAAATGTCTATTTATTTTGTGGAAAAATATTACGTGCTGAAATAATATGTGTCATAATGTCAGGGATTCCTCCCCATACATTCCAGTATTCTACAAGTTTTAAAATTTGTGAAGTTCCCTGGTTTTCTAGCCAGAGGACAGGTTACATGTACATGTAGCTTCCACAGAGATTTTATCATAGCTAGGCCAGTCTGTTTTTCTGGCTGACCCAGCCATCTGGTCTGTAACACAATTTTATCTGTATGGTGACACTGACTTTAATGAATAGGCCTAACCACAAGCTCCATGAACTGATGAGTGCAAATTTGAAACTGTGAGAGATAGCAATTGACTCCAGAGTTTTATGTCTGTTAAACACACATTGAACTACTTGACTCAGAGGGGAAAGTATTACAGGGTAGGAGACCAAATATTTACTACAGTTAAATACCCAAGTTTAGTTATCATAGACAAAATCTGGGTTTGACACTAAAAATCCAGAAAGATAAATGCAATTTACTTCATATTTGAACAATCTTCAAGTTACATGTAGCACATAGATGTTTTTCAGTGTTGTTGGTATTTTAGAATAAGTGGCTATATTCAGTTATCCAGTTGCCTGAACTGTGTTTGTAGCAAAACAAAAAACAAAACAAAGAAAACTAGAATGTGTACATCTGCAATTGATGCAGCTATATACGAATTCAATTTATATGTTTGTCTATTCTGTCCTTGTTATTGGCACACATACACACATGTACACATGGATACAATTTCATAAATCAGTGAAAAATGTCTCGAGAACAACTGACAGTACTGTTTGCTAAAAAGGTATGTGTAATACACATTTATGTATAATATGTTTTTCAAAAGTGTGGAAATGAACCATGTAGTGTTTCCTGTTTAGGAAGTATATATAGTGTTTCCTGAATAGGAAACAATACATGATTTCCTATTTAGGAAACGTTAAAGTGTTTCCTCTTTTGGAAACTTCACGTGGTTTCCTGTTTAGGAAACATTATGTTGTGTTTCCTGATCTGGAAACAAATTGCCAGAATGGGCGATAGGTTACTCATTTAGGAGTTGGCCCGGACTGGTAAACATAAATTTTGCATGCCTTCAGTTCTTGTAGGTCTTACTATAATTCCACTATTATGTACCTTCTTGCAAATTTGTTTGCCACGACATTCGACATGTAATAAGCTGTGCAATTCAGTTGCATCTGTTGTGACAAGTTTTTCTGGCACTGGCTTGAACCACCAGACCAGTTTGCACTGCACTTTCACAGGCGTACGCACGTAACGGCACCATTTATTTAGTCCAGTCAATACTTTGATAAAGATAGTTAAGATAGTGTTTGTATGAGAAGTGGAACATCCATATGAAGGTATTTTAGCAAAATGGATGATATTCGATCACAGGATTCACAATTTTTTTTTGGAATGATTAGACGGTCTTAAATTTTACATTTTTTACGTCACGCACGTAACGCTATGTTTGATGCTGCATAAATGATTAACTTTGTCTATATATACTATTAGACTTCACCCCTTTCTAATATCAGCAAAGGCGGCATTTAGAGTCGAGGCAACAGTGGAGAAATGGCCGCCAGAAAGCTATTGAAAATGTCCCCTGAATGTCACGCACGTAACCCTGGAATCGCCCTATGGGATAGAACTGGAGTACTACAGTTAATAATAAAGGTATCAGCAATGATTGGTCTTCAAGTATTTGGAAGTAAATTTCATCGTTTCAACTTTGAAAACTAGCAACCACGACACTTGACAAGCAACTCGCGGAATACTTTGTGTTACTAACTTAGTATATATTTTAAAATATCTTATTATTCATTTTTTTAATATCTTATTATTCATATCTTAATATACATGTATCTATTCAGCTCTGGGAGCTGTGTCATTACGATCATCAGAGGGGTACTGTATGTTCGCTTTCAAGACTACCGGTCTGCTACCTCCTATTTCAGTGGGAGGCCCGTTTGCCGAGTGGTTTAGATCGCCGACATACAGTGCTGGCGATTAGGTGCCTGACTCTGGGGTCGCTGGTTCGAATCCTGCACGGGACTCGACCAAATTTTCAGCACTAGAATTTGTGCTATTCTAAGATGGTGTTATCCCAAAAATAACGAAAATACTGTCAACTTAGTATAGCCAATAAGACATACCTGAATTGATAACAGCAGAATAATGTAAGGTTTTTTATCTTCTTTCCACGAGTAATTTGAAATATATAAATCTATCTTATCAATGTTTTTCTTAAAGCAAAATGATTCTGAAACATCTCTGTATTGCCCAAAAAGTATGTCAAATCACAACTTACTTGTTTAAATGGTTTAGTTTCAATATGAGAATCAATGGTTGGAAGTCCAGCCACGTCAAGCATGGTAGCTAGTTCCATTTTCGTCATAGTTGTTTCGACTTCCATGCTTAACGCTCCTGTCAGGGTGGTGGCAATTTCAGTTTTCATTTCGCACTGGGTATCTGTCTCTGTTGTTGTGGGTAGATTTCCTTTTGAATAGTTGAAAAACTCCCCCTGTATCATTGAAGCCATATCTTGATCCTCAGGTTCCACTTTTATTGATAAATATTCCATTTTCCGTCCTCATGGAATAGCTCGATACAGGAACTGTGTGAACATGAAGAAATAGATGGCAATGAGGGTCATTCAAAATCTTGACAAGTCAGCAATTGAATCCATCGATGACGATGATGATGATGATGATACTTACAATATGTAGATAAAACACGTCTTGTTGACGTTGCTTTGACCAGATAGCGTAGTGCTGAAAATTCACCCACATGTCGACCTCGATACGATGAAGATATTGAAATACGAACACGTGAAAAAAAATATATACATGTTGTAGTTCAATCATGAACGTCGCTCGCATGGGCGAGCGACGTTCATGATTGAACTAATACATGTTTAAAAATGATTAACTTTCAGACTGCATTTACAGTTTGTGCGACAGAAAATCACCATTACACATTAGGCCTACAGTCACAATTAGTATTTCTTTCTCTACAGGTTGCCCAGTCCACAATGATCACATGGCTAAACCTCAATGTAGTCATTTATATATAAATTATCTGCTCACAATATGAACAATGGAAATCAATGGAGTTGGAGACAATGGAAAGATAGCCTGGCTGATACCGTACTCTTATCATGATTGTGAAGGAGCATGGTGCATTTCATAGACAATGCATGTTTATTCTACCTAGAGCACAGGTACTGGCTGAGCTAAAGAAGAAACTTCATGTAAAGCAGTTTTAGGCGGACCTAAGTGAATTCTTGTTGCACTGGGCCTTGTTAAAACGGTACCCTTCCCTCCGTTTTTCATTTTAACTCTCATTCTAACACGGCTAATCTTACCTCTTCCGCAAAATCACTGATCCTTTTTTCAACTAGTATTTCCTTCGTTCAGTTAACAATTCGCGGGGTTCATGGCAGGATGCGTGCATGTAACTTGGCTATCTTATCTCTCTTATTCTGTTTCGTCTTCTCGTTGAGTATTGCTCGCCACAACAGATACATGTAGAACGCTTGCCGATTTATGGCAAAAGTGTGACCTGTCATAGGCCGGGAACGCGGACTGCGCAACAACTGGTTAAACTAAAACCCAGGAACACTACGAAAGGCGTATATAGAGTGAGGAGGCGTGGCAACCCCTATTATAGAGTGCAATATGATCTATGATATAACAACAACAATTAACCAACACAAACTTAATTAGACTCATTAGCGGAACGTTTTCGAGCCCATAAATGATCTGACTAAGATTGTGCTGATAAACAGATTCATTATAAAGGCCGGCACGACGAATAGTCTTCAACACTTTAAATGAAATTACATGGCATGGTGCCTTAGGATCTCACTGGATCACCATAGTTTTTCTCATTTAAATATTGTTTAATGTCAATATTTACTTATTTCGGTGTGTATCTCCAAACATTGTAGTTCATGCGAAATGTGGGCTATGTTTGATTTGCAATTATTACGTGGAAACACATCGGGATAACATAAATAAATGCCACTATATTTTGCGACACTGGGAGGATAGAACAGAAAAGCATCGAGTTTTCGATCTATCCAAAATATGACACCTGAGAAATATATATATATATATTTCGATGTAACAACACGGTAGATATGGCGACTTTGGGAACATTAGATTCGCTTTTGTTCAAGGTGTCATATTTTAGTCTAAATAAACAAATCCATACTAAAGTGTTTGCGAAAAGTGAAAAACAGACGAAAACCCCAATTCAAAACTTCAATCGACGCTGTTTTATGTCACTTTAGACTGTGAGAGTTAACAAAATCAAAACTGGGAATTTTCTCTGAACAAAACACAGCTTATTATGCTAAGTTACACAAAATAATTTTCGACTTTACTAACACCGTTAGTGAGCGTGTCGTGGCCAAGTGGTTAGCATGTTTGACCCGGAGTGCTACAGCTGGTGTGGGTTCGTGCCTCGCCAGTGACCGCTTACATATATAGGGCCTACTCGCCTATTCACAAGGCGCTGGACTGATCCGGTGTCCAGGGTAAAATGGACCGATGGTGGAATTAGTTGCTACGCTAGACCTTCGCCAGCGGAGGCACTTGGGGAATAAGGTACCTGGGTATCCTTCACTGACCGCTATATAAATTCACTCACAGTAGTACATCGCATACACCGCTAGGAATCTCATATGGTTAGACTATCACAGCACTTTAAGGATGGTAGTTCGTCCAAATTGTAGAATTGTATTAATGTACTTTCAGGATAGTAGTTAGTCCAATTGTAGAATTGTATAATAAATATTTACTTCACAGCACGATAGTCGAACTATTATAAATGTTGAGTGGTTCCAATTGATTGTATAATAATACATGTGTACTCGGCAAGGAGGTGCTACTAGATGAAAAGGAGGGATTTCCGAAACAACAACAACAACAACATTAGCGCATTTACATAGCGAGCGACATGACGTCTGGAGAGAAAAACGCGTCGAAATAGCCAGCGTTCAACTTGTAATACGTGTCGCCTGCTAGAAATGCCGCCGCAACTGACACGTATTGTGAGTACTGCAGCATTGAGTAACATGAGCTTTTCAGCTGTTGTTTTTATACAGATTTCGCCCAAACTTGTGTGAACAAATAGGCTGCATATAATTTTGCGAAAACTTACTTCCATGCCATCCATAGGTGAGTTCGTAATCAACAAGATAAACAGGCAATATATACTGAACAGATAATATTATTTTGTCAACTTTAGCGTTTTACACAAGGAATATGCGATCATGGTAAACTCGTAATTCACTATCATAGCAAACAAATTATTACCTTCCCCTAATCGATAATTCGGATTCCTGTAGAACAAATCATCCGTGTTATAGAAATAGTAGCCTGTTTTTGGTTAGTTTAAGCAATTCTTTGCTACGATCGCAAATCCATCGTGCATGACGTAAACAATTGACAAAGCACTCTGTACAGGATGTTTTAGCAGAATGGAAATACTATTTAATGTGCATATAGAATTGTGGGTGATATCTGCGTCGAATGTTTTTCAACAAGCAGATTCACCTGCAGAGAGACGTATTCGTATACGTGTGTACGTATATGTAGACACACGATTTGTCATTCTCTGTTCTCAATATTTGTTTGTGGATTCTTTCAGGTCTCTTTCCGTGGTTTTTCTAGAAGTAAGCCTTTCTGAGCGCATTGAATATTTGTATGCTTTTTTGCCAGTATGGTTTTTTCCATGCTCCTTCAGGCTTCCGTTTCTGGTGCTGCTCTATAAGGGCACATTGTGCATTTGAATGACTTTTCAGCACTATGAGAGCGTTCATGTCGTCTCAGTTTTCCAATTATTGCACAGCTACAATGTATATGAGCACTGCGAGAATTTGAACGGCTTTTCACGAGTATGAGTTATTCCATGCTCCTTCAGAAGCCCTCTCGATGCATAGCCAAGAAAGCACAGTGGACATTTGTATGACTGAAAAGGAATCATTTTGCCTGTTTATTTTGAACCGGTTTTTAAGAATTTGAGTCATCTATAGATATGTTCAGAAACTGCGAATTGAAATAAATTTGGCAAGTATAGAATCAAGTTTCATATGCTTCTTTGAATGTTGATCAGAATGGGATATATTTATCATCAGAGATTTCTCCCGTATTCAGAAATATAGAGACAGCGAGGATCACAGGAGCTGGTAATTCACTGAAAGCGGAGAATATAAACATAACGTTAGCTCGATCGAAGGTTTTAGACAAACAAAACGTGGTATCGTTTTTAGCAAAGTGTATGTACATTTAACTATTGGTATAATGCCTGATTGCCTTCTGAATTGGGCGGTAATTACTTCCATTATTTGCTTTATTTTCTAGACACATGAAATCAGACATAATTAATAGAACTTGAGTATATTATCAAGGCCCCGCCGAAACTGATGTTTCGATTTTTTATTTCAAAGATATTATAGCCCCTCTCCCTTCGCTGTTGTTTCAACGCGACGGGGTTTTCAGAGACAGACTTCGGCTCGATTTATCAACACCTCCAGTTCCGATTGCCAGTATTTCCGCAACCACTTCCAGGCAAAATTATATCTGAAAAAAACGTTCCTCATATAACCTAATTATAAAAAAGGCATCTGCAATGAATACTACCAAATTATAAAACAAATCACACACCGAGGCAAAACATCGGTCAAACTCGGTCAGACAAGCAATCAATTATCGATGTTAGAGAGGTTTACTAAATTATATATTCGTAATTTATATATAGATAAAAAAAAGTTTTCGTTCGATTGGATTCACGTTACATCAGGACATAAATATACCGACCAAACGATGAATAGCATTGAAAAAAGATCCGTTTTCTCAATTACGTTTTGTATACGCCTTATACGTAGGCGACGAGCTCCCCCAAAAATATTGGATCAGCGCAACAATCTAATCGCCTGAGAAGTTAAGGTAGGCCAAATTAACGGCAACAAAATACAGACATATTGAACCGGGAATCCTTCGAGATTACCGATCAATTTCGTAACCATCTCGAAAACCGGGACAATTCGATCAAGATAGAACCGGGAGCAAACCGAACGACGTCATCAGGGATCTCGGTTCTGCCCTAACGGTTTCAGCTGTAAAGCTTTACGAAGAAATGCATACTGAATTGAACTGAGTTCATTCACCAAACATACAGCAGATATACGAATACGGAGGATATTAAGATAAAATTAACATTAGCCGCACATAAGGCGGGAGTAAAACACCGGGGGGGGGGGGACTTGTTTTATCCCGGATTAGCTAGAGTAGATGTTCATGGTATACGGCGACAGGAGTATGGGAAGTTGCAATACAGTTTTCGATGTTCTAGTATTTTTGCTAGTTCGGTGAATAAGGCGAATATAATATTTACACTAGTAAGGTGAATAACGTAAGATCACTTATCGAGATATATCGCACACACACAACAAAATCGACGAATGTTTAATAGAGACTGCGCACAGGTAAACAAGGCATTATACACATATAACTTGATTGGAAATAGACTGATCGATGAGCATGGATAATTGGTTGCAAGATGAAGGGGTGTCCGGTAGGCAAGAAATTACGGTTGGAATTAATAATGATCTTATCAGCGTCCGAATTTATTGAACAAAAAAGACTTTCAGTCGAGAGTATGACTCATACTGGTGAAAATGTTCAACATGCCCATATATTAATATAGCAAAGGGAAGCCTAAAGCAGCATGAGGTGAAAAGACCTTTAAATGCCCAATATGCCCTTATTGCGGCAACAGAAATGGACGCCTGAAGGAGCATGAACTTTGTTCATTCTCCTTCAGGCTTACATTTCAGGCATTGCTATATAAGGACATACATGTATTGGATATTCGAATGGCTTTTCATCAGTATAAGAGCGTTCATGTCGTTTCAGGTTTCCAATTATTGCACAGCAATATGAGCACTGCGAGCATTTGAAAGGCTTTTCACTGGTATGAGTTCATTCACGCTCCTTCAGAAACCCTCTCGTAGCATAGTTATGGGGGCAAAGTGGACATTTGTATGGCTTTTCGCCATGATGAATTATTTCATGCTCCTTCAGGCTTCCATTTATTTTGCTGCTATAAGGGCATATTGGGCATTTAAAGTTTTTTTCACCAGTATTAGTTATTTCATGCTGCTTCAGGCTTTCATTTGCTATATTAATATATGGACATATTGAACATTTGAATGGCTTTTCACCAGTATGAGTCATTTCATGTAGCCTTAGGTGTCCACTCTGTTTACAGATGAATGGACACAATGGGCATTTATATGGCTTTTCACCAGTAGGAGTTCTTTCATGACGCTTTAGGTGTCCACGTGATTTAGAGCTATAGAGACAATATGAGAATTTGTATGGTATATCTCCAGCATGCGTTGTTTCGTGAAATTTCACACAACAGCTGCTTAAACAGCAATATGCCCCTTTTGCTTTGTTGTTACTTTCATGTGGGTGTAATTTAACAAGTGCTGACGGTGACTGAGATGAGACTTATGGAATTACACTCGCAATGATATACAACAAATAATACTTCATCTCGTAAATAGCACAGGTTTACCCCCCCAATCATAATAAACATGTATGCCAAGTTTCATCATCATCCATTGAAATCTGACAATTGGAGCAAATTTTCGATGTACAGGTGTAGGCCTACATGTGCAGTTCTGCTAAACAAACATGAGGCAGCACCTAAAAGGTGCAACAACCCCTCAGCCAGACAGTTTTAGTCATTGTCTATTGGTACACAATAAATGGAAAATGCATATGTAAAAGCCTGAAAGATTTGGTTGAATGCAAAAGATGCTTTAGCAGTGTCTTGTAAAAGGTTAAAATGTGATAAATTCAGTGTGGAATGTTGGATGAATTAGAGAACTATGATAAATAATTTGACATATCACGTGCGAAAAATATGGCGAAAGAACAAAAAAAAATTGAACAAAAACAAAAGGCTTCAAGCCATTCTTGCTTTGAAGCCTAATAATAATCTGACCAATAATAAAAGTCTTCCGATTTTCAGTGGGAGCCAAGTAATAGAGTTTTTGATAGGAATACGAAGCTGCGCATCTAAAACCTTCGGCTCTGGGCGCCAACCATTCACAATCTATTCAATTCGAACCATACATGTACTACTTTGAAAATATCAGGAACATCAAGCAGACAAGTGACAAATATACAGATTATCAAAAAACTTGCATTCAGAAATGGCCGCAAAGTTTTTCGTCCAATCAGAGAAACCGGCAGTCATTACTTGTCTCTTGATGTATCTATGACGTATACCAAGCATACTGAACACTTGAATAGTATCAAAGGATATATAGATCATCGATGATTCTACATAAATTGAAAACGGCTGCCAAGGTTTCCATCCAATCAGAGAGAACGGTTCGGTCATTCATTTTAGTATCTTGATGTACTGATGATGTATACAAATTCTTGCATCAAACACTTGAACAGTACCGGAGGTATAGATTTCGCATAATTTAAAGATGGCAATAACATCTTCCACCTAATCAGAGAAATTGGTTGTCATTAATTGTAAGTTTCTTGATGTATCGATGATGTGTAGTTTCATATGAAGCAATAAAATGGTATCAGATATAGATCATTCATGATTTTGCATCAATTAAAATGGTCGCCAAGATTTCCGCCCAATCAGAGAAACCAGTTCTGTCATTCATCGTAAGTCTCCTGATGCAATGATGACGTATATCAAATTTTACATTGAGCACTTGAACGGTATCAGAGATAGAGATCATTAACAATTTTGCACAAATTAAAGACGGCTGCCTATCCTTCTCGTCATTCAGAGGAACTGATGTGGTAATTCGTTGCGAGTCTCTTGATACATCGATGCTGTGTACCAAGTTTCATATAGAACACTTAAATGGTATATACATCATTAAAAAATTTGCATAAATCAAAGATGGTCGCCAAGATTTCCACCCAATCAGAGAAACCGGTTCTGTCATTCATTGTAAGTCTCTTGATGCATCCTTGATGTTTAGCAAATTTTACATCGAGCACTTGAACGGTATCAGAGATAGAGATCATTAATGATTTTGCATAAATTAAAAATGGTCGGCCATCCTTCCCGCCACTCAGAAGAATTGATGTGGTTATTCATTGCAAGTCTCTTGATACATCGATGCTGTATACCAAGTTTCGTACAGAACACTTCAATGGTATCAGAGAAATTCAGCATTAAAGATTCTGCATGTATTTCACCCAATCAGGGAAACTGGTTTGGTCATTCTGTTAAAGTTTCTTGATGTATCGATAATCTATACCAAGTTTCACACTGAAAAGCGAAATGGTTTCCGAGATAGACAAGACTCATGATTTCGCATCAATTAAAGATGACCGCAAAGTTTCCACCCAATCGGGTCCCGATTCAATAGGGTTCTGGGTCACGAGCATTTGGATTTGCACTGTAAGTTGTATCGATAATCTATACCAAGTTTCACAATGAACAGCGAAATGGTTTCCGAGATACACAAGATTCATGGTTTCGCATAAATTAAAAATGGCCGCCAAAGTTTCCAACCAATCAGGCCCAGATACAATAGGCTTGTGGTTGACCACCCAGCAATCCTGCATACCAAATCTGAAGTCTCTAGAAGCAACGGTTTGGCTTCTAGACCGGTCACAAGAATCGTTGACGACCGGACGACCGAACGAACGGACGACCGACCAGACGTACTTGCCGACGACAAGACCCCACAGCCTACTAGGCTGAGGAGTAAAAACCTTATCATTAGATTTTGACACAGGGATACCCCTAGAATCCTTGGGGTAGTTCCGTAACTGACCACCCTAATGGAATATCCACCTCTCATATTTTTTTGTCTGTTTTTTTTCTTGATTTATTCACTTTTATATTTGTTGAACCAAAAACTTCATATTTTTTCAGAGATGAGACATCAACAGTGAAGATGACAATCTCTCTTCGTCTCTTACAATCTCTCCCTCTGTACTTCTTAAGGCGAGACAAAACGAGTACATGTAGACAAATGATCGTGCCATTTTCTTATTTCAACCGTGTCTTTCATGAGCTATGATCGCCTTTCGAGCGAGTTATGTCATGCTATGCCTCTTGAGGGTTTTCACTCATGGTAAACCTCTCAGAGCACAGTAAACCTTTGTATGACATTTTTCAGCATGAGTTATTTCATGATTCTATTTAATGCACTGCAATGAGGACATATTCAGCAATTGAATGGCTTCTCACCAGTATGAGTGAGTTCATGTCGTTTCAGGATTCGGATTCCACTTCTTGTACAGCTATACGGGCATATTGAGCATTTGAAAGGCTTTTCACCAGTATGAGTTATTCCATGTTGCCTTAAGTGTCCACTCTTTTTACAGCTGAATGGGCACAGTGGACATTTGAAAGGCTTTTCACCCGTATGAGTTTTTTCATGTCGTTTCAGGTTTCCACTCTGTGTACAGCTGAATGGGCACAGTGCACATTTATATGGCTTCTCACCAGTGTGAGAGAGTTCATGTTGTTCCAGGTGTCCACATATTGTAGAGATATATGGGCATATTGAGCATTTGAATATCTTTTCACCAGTAGGAATTCTTTCATGCTGCTTTAGGTGTCCACTCTGTTTACAGGTGAATGGGCACAGTGGACATTTATATGGCTTCTCACCAGTATGAGTTCTTTCATGTCGTTTCAGGTTTCCACTCTGTGTACAGCTGAATGGGCACAGTGCACATTTATATGGCTTCTCACCAGTGTGAGAGAGTTCATGTTGTTCCAGGTGTCCACATATTGTAGAGATATATGGGCATATTGAGCATTTGAATATCTTTTCACCAGTAGGAGTTCTTTCATGCTGCTTTAGGTGTCCACTCTGTTTACAGGTGAATGGGCACAGTGGACATTTATATGGCTTCTCACCAGTATGAGTTCTTTCATGTCGTTTCAAGTTTCCACTCTGTGTACAGCTGAATGGGCACAGTGCACATTTATATGGCTTCTCACCAGTGTGAGAGAGTTCATGTTGTTCCAGGTGTCCACATATTGTAGAGATATATGGGCATATTGAGCATTTGAATATCTTTTCACCAGTAGGAGTTCTTTCATGCTGCTTTAGGTGTCCACTCTGTTTACAGCTGAATGGGCACAGTGGACATTTATATGGCTTCTCACCCGTGTGAGAGAGTTCATGTTTCAGGTTTCCACTTATTTTAGAGCTATGTGGGCATATTGAACATTTGAATGGTTTTTCACCAGTGTAACTTCTTTCATGTTGCCTTAGGTTTCCACTCTGTTTACAGCTGATTGAGCAAGGTGAACATTTGAATGACTTTTCAGTAGGAGTTATTTCATGCTGCTTTAGGTGCCCACAGCAATATGCCTCTTTTCCGTTGTTGCCACTATTATTATTAACAAGTGCTGATAATTTAACAAGTGCTGACGGTGACTTGGGTGAGACTTTTCTGGATTCTACGATGTCCCTCTTTGTTTCAGTTTGATCAGTAGCTGATTCCCGAATATGTGCAATGTTTATCGCAGTAATGCTCCTCAATTTGTGATCAACCTGGTATAAGGTCACTGGATAAGGTCTGTCTGGTCCCATGGTCATCTTGTCAGCCACTGTATAGATGTCTGATTTATCCTAAAACAAGGAACCAATCAATAATCAGATATCCGTTAGATAGTGTTAAAGCTCAGACTCAAAAGTGATGTAAAACAGCATGGACTTTTGAAATTGTGCTTTCGTCTGTTTTTTGGCTTTTTCTTATACATTAATTTATAGCATGGAATTTTTAATATATGCAAAATATGACACCTAAATATCCAAAATAATATTTCGATGTAATAGCACGGCAGATATGGCGACTTTGAAAACATTAGATTCGTTGTAATCAAGGTGTCAAAGATTGGACTATATAAACAAATCCATCCTAAAATGTAAGTGAAAAGTCAACAAGCGTTCTGAGAAGACCAACATCTCGCCTTGTGGTGTCTCCCACCGAAGCTGCAGCAGTATTGAAAACATATACATGTATGCAGAGCAAACTTTCCATGTACAGGTGTACATGTATTTTGTTTTGCCTGACAAAATCCTTATCCGTTGAAATGCAGAAAGTTTAAACTGCGTTAATTGAAACTCTGCATAGGTGAGTCTCCTATGGGATTACTGCTGTATAGGGCAGTGCCGTGTGGGGTTACTGCTGCTTAGGCAGTCCAGTGTTGGATTACTGCTGCATACGGCAATTCCGTGTGGGGTTACTGCTGGGGAGGCCAGTCCCATGTGGGACTACTGCAGGATAGGCTCGGTGTGGGATTACGGCGGGATGATTCAGTCCCATGTAGGATTATGGCTGGATAGGTCAATGCCGTGCGGGATAAGTGCTGCATGGACAGTCCAGAGCGAGATTACTTCTGGATAGGTCAGTCCCGTGTGAGATTACTGCTGGATAGGCCAGTCCAGTGTGGGATTACTGCTGGATAGGTCAGTCCCGTGTGAGATTACTACTGCATAGGCCAGTCCAGTGTGGGATTACTGCTGGATAGGCCAGACGCATGAGGGATTACTGGTGGATAGGCCAGTCAGGTCTGGAATTACTGATGGATAGTTGAGTTCCGTTTTGGATTACTGCTGGATAGGTCAGTCCCGTGTGGCATTACTGCTGGATAGGCCAGTGCCATTTGGGATTATTTCTGGATAGGTCAGTCCCGTGTGGCATTACTGCTGGATAGGTCTGACAAAGGAAAACATGAAACATGTCCAAGTTTTATAAGATCTACATGTAATTTTTTGTCCAACACAAACCTTATCAATGGAAACGTACAAAGTCTAAACTGCGATGATTAGGACAGAAATTCATATCTAATGCAATATTTATTAAATAGCACATGCACATCCCTGAATCACATTGAACTTGCGTAGCAAGTGTCAAACTCGTCCCAAACTGACAGCTTCAGCAAACTTTCCATGTACAAGTTTCCATGTACAGGAATATTACATGTATGTACATTATCATTGGCAGATGAAACCCTCACAATTTGAACAAAAATCAATATGTCATCTCCTAAATAGCACACGGACATCCTCTAATCATATGAAATATGTATACTAAGTTTCCTAAACATCCAACTATATCTGACTTTAGAGTACATTTTTGTCCAACAAAAAACCTAATAATTTGAACACAAATTAATATTTTGTTTCACCTCATAAATAGCACATGTGCATCCTCCAATCATAAGAATCATGTGTACATGTACCAAGGTTCATAATCATCCATTGAGAGCTGACAACTCCAGCACTTTCCATGTACATGTACCAAGGTTCATAATCATCCATTGGGAGCTGACAACTCCAGCAGACTTTCCATGTACATGTACCAAGGTTCATAATCACCCATTGAGAGCTGACAACTCCAGCAGACTTTCCATGTACATGTACCTGTGTACAAGTAGAAGGCCTACATGCACAATTCTGCAAGACCAAAACTTCTATCATTCGCCATAATTTGGACAAAAAATAATAATTCATCTCAAAATAGCACAGGTACATCCTCTAATCTCAAGAAAAATGTATACCAAGCTTCGTCGATAGCTGACAACAGCAGCAAACTTTCTATGTACAGATGTGCATGTGCCCTTCAGCTAAACGAAAAACTCTACCATAGGGATGTTAATACTGGGACCTCAGGGGTAGTAAGCTTACTCTTTTCCACCTCACAATATCTCCACTTGACTTTGCAAGGCGAGATAAAAACAGACAAAGCCCAAATTAAAACTTCAGTCAACGCTGCTTCATGTCACTTCCGACTGTGAGCGTTGATAAAAGCAAACTTGGTATTTTCTTTGAACAAAACACAGCTTATTATGCGAAGTTACAAAAATCAATTTTTGACTTTAGGCCTACTGAAGTCTGTCCATTTGAATTAGTCGTCTACTTTGGAGCTTGTCAAAAATCAGTATTTAACCGTGCATGAATTTTTCTTGTTGCAGCTTGTAGAACAAACTGAACTCTACAAAATGACTACCATTTCTACGTGATATTGATAATATATCACGCTTGAAACAACTTTTCAATTACCTCCATATAAAACTCCAGTACCGTCATTTCATTTACCGGGCCTCAATTACATAGGGAGACGTCATAATGTATTCATGCTTACCGACACAAAGGCCACTGATGCCCTATAAAGTAATAACAGGCGGTCCGTGGGTGTGTTGCTAATATCCCATGATCAGTGAAATTGCTGAATGATAAATCGCACACACCTCTGTGACCGTAAACGGCATTGTTGACCTTTTTGCTAGACAATACGAATACCTTATGATATGTAATTGAGTCCCGGTACAAAAAACAACAACAACAGTACTGTAGTTTTATATGAAGAGAATTACAAAGTTATTTCAAGGTGCAAAAAAAAGAAAATTAATGCAGAGTTAACTGCTGATTATTGACAAGCTCCAAAGTAGACGACTAATTAAAATGGACAGACTTCAACACCGTATTTGCACATTTACATAGCAGGCGACATGACGTGTTGAGAGAAAAACGCGTCGAAATAACCGGGGTTCTAATATGTGTCGCGTGCCAGAAATGACGTTCTAATGTCACCGTAACTAACACGTGCTGTGAGTACTGCGGCACTGAATAACACAAGGGCTATTTTCAGCTGTTGTTTCACTGTCAAAACACGTGCCGTGGAAATAAGCCTTGAGGGGAGTTCTTCATACACTGTATAATTAGGTGTTAACTTATTGAACGCCTGAATTTTAACACTTATTGAACGCGTAACTGTGTTCAAACTGTTAACTTTCATGTTCAAACTGTTAACTTCCATGTTCAATTTTGAACTTTAACATTCAAACCATTAACGCAGGTATTCAAATGCAGAACGCATTGTTGAACAACTTCTGCATTTGAAAACCTGCGTTAATGGTTTGAATGCTAAAGTTCAAAATTGAACATGGAAGATAATAATTTGAACACAATTACGCGTTCAATAAGTTAACACCTACATGTAAGTTTACAGTTGATAAAAAAAACTCCCTCTGCTAATGTTAGTCTGTTGATCAGATATGAAAAGGACGGTTTTGGTTACCGTCTTTCCCTGTATACCTACAACTTTTCTAGTTTGTAGACCAGGCCCATGCGCACATTTTCTGACCGGTTGTCAACGTGCAGGTGTGTGCGATTGGTTTCAGGGCGTTCAAATGACATTAGTTTGACAAACAAAATCATCAATTTCACGTAAACATTCATAACTTTTCTATTTTGTTCACAAATTAAAACAAATATTACTTCAAATTACAGGTATTGCACAGGTTTTCTCATAGAAAAAATGGTAGTCATCTGAACTGTATATCTGACTCATTGACAAAGAAAAGTCGAGAAATTAATCCAAATATTTGTTGTTTTTTTCACTTATTCCATCGTATGAAATAACTATTACATGACTTGTGAACGGAATAGCTTCTGCATTTGAATACCGTTGTCGATGGTTTGAATACTTAAGCTCAAAATAAAACATGGAAGTTCATAATTTGAACACAATTACGCGTTCAATAAGTGGTACAATTTAGTTGTTCAATAAGTTAACTCCTAAGTTTACAGTGTATGCTATCCTATTTACTCCTTTGTTCACATGATTTTCCTAGGGATCATGGCGACGAATCATCTCATACATGTATACATTGTGAAACATGCATGTATGGGATTACACAGTTAAAACTCATTTTTTTACCACGAGTAATTTGAAGTATATACATCTACATGCATCTTTTCAATATTTTTCTTGACGCAAAAGTATGTCAAATCACAACTTACTTGGTTAAATGGTTTAGTTTCAATATGGGAATCAATGGTTTGAAGTCCAACCACGTCAAGCATGGTAGCTAGTTCCATTTTGGATCTAGTTTTGACTTCCATGCTTATCCCTTCTGTCAGCGTGGTAGCAATTTCAGTTTTCATTTCGCACTGGGTCTCTGCCTCTGTTTTTGTGAGCTGATTTCCTTTTGAATAGCTGAAAAACTCATCCTGTATCCTTAAACCGGTATCTTGATCATCAGGTTCCACTTTTATTGATAAATCTTCCATTTTCCGTCTTCATGGAATAGCTTGATACAGGAACTGTGGAAACATGAAGAAGTAGATGGCAATGAGGGTCATATAAAATCTTGAAAAGTCAGCAGTTGAATCCATGATGATGATGATGATGAGGAGGAGGAAGAGGGCACTTACAATATATAGATGAAGCACGTCTTGTTGACATTGTTTTGACCAGATAGCGTAGTGCTGAAAATTAACCCACTTGTCGATCTCCATACGAGGAAGATATTGAAATAAGAAAACGTGAACAAATATATTTATTTTATACGAAGTTTTACACAATGGGAATGTCAATCGGGCTTAACCCGTATAAGGGTGATTTTCACGAAAATGTACAAGTAACGGTAGAGACAAATCTGAAATTTAATTTGTGCAGTTTGGCTACCAAAAATGGAATTATTCAAGGCCTTGCAAGCCACAAATACTGTTTTCCTATCAACCAAGCTAGTCACTGTATTTAACCCCCCGAAAATGGCTAAAAAAGTGTTCTCCCATTCTCGCCCATGTTATTTTCAGGTGACGGTGAAGACAGAACGGAAAAGACATATTTGTAATGGTAAAGAAATTGAGTTCAAGACCACTTTCTTTTAACCAGTTAATTTTAGTTTTTTAATGAAAGTCAAGCTGCCTTTTGCTAAACATTCTTTTGGTGTTTTTTAAGTTCCAAGAAAATTAATAATCAGAATATACCTTCAATTTTCTCAAAAACTGTGTTAGTTGGTCAAGAATCTGTTTTTTTCCTGACCGTTATATTCCTTCCTGTCTTTACCGTTATGGCATTTTATAACGGTAAAGACAAGGGTGAGTGAGTGAATATAATTTAATGTCGCTTTCAACTATATTTCAGTCATATCACGACGTTGCGTCCTATTTCTCTTCACACCCGGGAACCTCACTGGTGCATCACTTAGTCGCCTCTTACGACAACTGTCTGAGGAGCTGGGGCCTATTCTTACCATGAACCGCGGTGTGCACAACGGGGCCGGTAATGACAAGTTTGGATAACGGTAAAGACAGATTATGCCAGCATGAGGCCGGCTGAATTGGATTAGTGTGTCTTTGATGATGAATTTGTCTTGATATACACTTTCAGATTTCTTGCGGTTTTGTTTGGTAACAATCATAAATAACCTAACTGCTATAACTCAGTAACGGTAAAGACAGACAATAAGTGCGACACAATTATTTTTTTTCGAATTTGTAGAATCATGTGCTCTGTTGCCACAAGGCTGGACGGAAAAGTGCTGCCTACACCCTGTAACATTTAACAATGACAGTGGTGCCCTCTATATGAATTAGACAGAAAAAGACAAAGAACCGATAGAGTGACCCGAAAACATCTATACTGAATGCAGATTTTAATTTCCGATAAGTTATAACCATGAGAGACATCCTTGCTTACTCACATGAGTTGTATTCGTAAAATGCTACTCCAGAACACGCTGTAATAGCCAGTCAATTACGACTGTATGACTACTCCAAAAATCGACCAAATACTCGCCTTGGATTCTCTTTGTTGATGACTTCCTTCACTTCATGTATATCAACCAATTTGTACGTATTCCACTACCTTGGTTGATACAGCGAATGAATTCGTCGACAACGTAAATCGGTTCCTCCGAAAAACGCACATGACCAGTTACCTCACGCCCACCACGTCTAGCCATGTGCGATTTTAACCGGATGTTGTTTTCTCGACACATGCGCATTTCACAAACATGGTATGGATCGAAAATCGAAGAGGCCGAAAAAATTGTTGATAAAATGTTTCCGTTCTTGTACACAAGGCATATAAACACCCCAATGACACCATTAACTCATAGTTAGGTGATCATAGAACGGAAAGGACCTACCGGTACTCAGGGGAGTGTAAGGGGTTTGGAAGTAAGTATTTTTGTAAACGTTTCTTGTGATTTCGTTTCACTTTCAACTACCGAGATAAGACGCCAAGGCTTTCGCTTAGCGACTTTTCCTTCACACATTCATAGACAATTGCTCAATAACCGTTGTATTTCTCACCAATATATCATGAAAAACACTGCGCTATCTTTCGCCACACACCAATAATTCCAGAAGGCCCCTTTGTGCGCAAGGGATGTCCCTCAAACCTTGCGTACTATGCGAGGAGTTTTGTGACCACGTCATATACGCATAAGGATAAGGGTCAAAGTCCTTTCTTTTGTAGCTATATTGCGAAATGTGATATATATGTGGAGGGAGGGAATTTTGGCTTAATGTCAACACTCAAGTTTGTTTCACTCATATGGTGACTGTCAGTTTGGTTGGTGAAGGAAGCCGGAGTACCGTACCCGGACAGAACCACCACCCTTCGTCAAGTAACTGACAAACTTTCACACATGGACCAGCCTGGCTCGAACCCGTGCCGGTTCAGCGGTGTGAGGCTAGCGGGTATGCAGTATGATTTGAATTTATCAAGGTGAGTGGGCAGAAAAATTCTGTATTTTTTCAATTTGGGTCATTTTCCCGCTAACATGTTGGTGGTGGTAGTTTGATTTGTCTTTATAATGAAAGCCGACGTGACTACCAGTAAACAGGTAAACAACAGCATATTAAAAAAGAAAGCCTGGTGTCACGTTATACTGGACTAAAATCAATGGGGACAAAGGAGCACGGTGCATTTTATAGACAATGCATGTTTGTTCTACCTAGAGCACAGGTACTGGCTGAGCTACAGGAGAAACTTCATGTAAATCGGTTTTAGGCGGACGAAGATGAATTCTTGTTGCACTTAGACCCAGGTGCCTGTTCACTCAGGCTGATGCTGAGGTGACAGGCACAGAGCGATCGAGTGGCCTATGGCCAGCATTGAAATAAACATGCAATTTTTTCAACCTACCTGCAAGTACATCGACTAAAACCAGCCTGTATGTTAAGTTTGGGTCCCATACAATGATATTATGCAGTAATTCCGTGTCTGTAGGGTCTGTACTATTTATTTCGAGTGAAATCCAGTCAGGAGCGAAGACAGAAACACGTCCGTGCCCGCCATCTTCTCAGAAATTATGACGTAAAACACGTCGGCGCGAGAAAACGCGCGGTAGACACTGGTTGGTTCAAATTACAAACCTAAACACGTGATCGGCTTCTATCGCACAGGCAGTCACAGTCCAGCAAAATGTCGAACACGAACAGAGCCATAGAGTCCATAGTGAAAGATCTATTACCGCATAAATTGAAAAAAGAACAAAAAATCATACTAAACAATTTATGCGTTAAACACAATGTACTAGGGATTCTTCCGACAGGATATGGAAAAAGTCATTGCTTCGCACTATTGCCACTTGTGCTGGACAAGGTGAGTTAAAAAAAATATATATATAAAAAAGCCACTAACTATACGGCTACTATGGAAAATGACAATTGAACCACCGGAATGAATCCCATGAACCCTCTTTACCTGGCCGAGGCTATTTAGGAATATGTTCCTTTCCCCCTGAGTTATAGGGAGCTCAAAATTACCACACTATACCCTTGACTCAAGGGTGAAAAGCCATTCAAGTGTTCATTATGCCCATACGCATGTGCGCAGAAAGGTAGACTAAAGAGTTAAAAGAATTTTCGGCCTGGTACGCTTCGGTTTTCCCACTTTTATCATGACGCATATTATTTATCATTCTAATGCAGATACAACCTGACGAAAAGGACATTGTATTAGTGATATCTCCATTGCGGAGCCTCATGATGGATTTAGTTACCAGATATTCAGTGTTGGGAATTTCCTGTGTCGCCATACTGAGGGTTGAGGAAATGACGAAAGAAGCTAAAGAAGGTAATGTCATGTACATAAGCATTACCTCCGTCACCATACTGCTTCAATTACTTGTGGTACCCCCTGCGGGACAATTTAACATTAGTTACTAGTATACGGTAAAAGTTAGAGATCAGAAATAACTAATGGCGGGGATATGTAGGGCTATAAATTCATTTACCTGTTATTTGAATTTCTCTTTGTGACTGCTGTTATAGCCTCCTTCGCTGCGGGAATGGTCATTAAATGCCTAACAGCAGTACTATAATTCGAGCAATTAATTGCATTAACTATCTGCTGCCTACTGGCCTTTACAGTACAATTCTGCCTCTTTGACAGTTGTGGTAATTCAGAATTCAAAGACAGTTTTCTCTTTCTCTTCGACATTTTGCTGGACTGTGAACGTTGCATGGACTGCCCGTGCGATAGAAGCCGATTTGGCCGATCACGTGTTTAGGTTTGTAATTTGAACCAACCAGTGTCTACCGCGCGTTTTCTCGCGCCGACGTGTTTCACGTCATAATTTCTGAGAAGATGGCGGGCACGGACGTGTTTCTGTCTTCGCTCCTGACTGGATTTCACTCGAAATAAATAGTACAGACCCTACAGACACGGAATTACTGCATAATATCATTGTATGGGACCCAAACTTAACATACAGGCTGGTTTTAGTCGATGTACTTGCAGGTAGGTTGGAAAAATTGCATGTTTATTTCAATGCTGGCGATAGGCCACTCGATCGCTCTGTGCCTGTCATCTCAGCATCAGCCTGAGTGAACAGGCACCTGGGTCTACGACGGTCGGTACGAGCACATGCTGTTTGTTGTTGTTGTTGTTGTTTATCCTGTTGTGGCGCGTATTACCATTCGTAGCCTACATAAGGTGGAGATTTATGGTGACCACTCAGTCATGACTGCTGCAGTTATCTCAATAATTTTCGATTACAATTTTGCCAATCACGTCGAAACGACGGTCGATGTAGGCAGTTTACACCAAAACAGAAATTTTCATCACACACATACAATTTATACCTCATTTGAAAGCCAGAACCTCTATTAGAAGGACAAACTTTACAGAATGAAAATCCGTCCAGTATTCGCTGATGTCAAACATTTTGAAGTTCTCGAAATGATGATTTTTGGGGGACATGCCATTAACATGGAACCTATGGGAAATGCCCAAATCCGATGGCACAAAGGAATTTCAACTTTGAAACGATGGATATCGTTAAATATTCTCTCAATTTTCATAATTTTTGGGACACATGTACTTCACGTGCTACTGTTTTAAAATATTCCTTCAAGGATCCTGATTGGTTAATAGTAAGCTCCTAATTTGCATATCATTTGCATATATGTATCAAATTTGCACCCAAAACTTTGTATTTGATTCCCAAATCTTAAACCTGTTTCAATTCATGCCTATTAATCTCCGTCAGGAAGATGATACAACGTAGAAAACGGAAGTTAAAACTAAAAGTTAGCTCCCCTAGCGGAGAGTTGTCCGCCCCTAGGAGAGCTCTCCCATCTATCCCAGCGGCATTACTATAAAGGCTCTGCTCAAACCATTCTCGTCCTCTATTCTCTGTTGTACCTCGACCAGTACACATCAAGGAAGTGTTTATACAACCTGGGTTGTTGTTGTAACGACCCGCAGTATCCTTATCGGTTTTGACTTGTGTTCTTTCTTGTCGGAAATTCTTTCATTATTGTCGGAAATTCTTTCATTAGTTATGTCTGAGATTCCGATTTCTAATGCATGTAATTCGTGTGTGAAATGTTGGTCCAGTTTGGACGCCCACATGGTTTGTTTTTCTTGTAAAGAGTTGTGTTATCGGCGAAGTACTTGCGCCGAGTGTGTATTATGGGACCCGTTAGCATGGGGAAATTACGCCCAGGCTAGACGGGCTTACCTTTTGCAGGCATCTGTCGACCCGTCCCTTTCGGAAGTCGACAGACGCCTGTTGGAAATTGCTCTTGTAAATGACATGAAAGCTAACGAAGATATCGTTGGAATTGGATTAAATGTTTCCCATGGTCCTAGTAATCAGAACTCGCCCGCCTCTGTAAATATACCGCCTAGCGGGACGGTTGTACGTCTAGATAAATCACAGATTTTAGACAGCCTACCATGTACGGGTTTGGCTATGTCTGCAGCCAAACCGGTTCCTTTGTCTACTTCGACAAAGACTTCTCCAATCCTGCCTTGCCTGAGCAATCCATTGTTCTCGTCGGACAAAAGAATGCAGTGGGTTCGCATATTATCTCGACGTCTCCATTGTCTTTTGGTTTTCACACTCCGTTACCTCTAAACGAAATAAACGTCGTCGTGTCGGTTTCTCCTTTGCGGGTTAAATCATAACGCAGTTCTAAATCCGTTTCTCGTTTTATGGTGGGTCGTTCGGACCTACCTTTGAGTGTCAAAATTGCTGTCTTGCGGTTTCGTCTATCGATGAATCAGCGATTCTATAATAGCGTAAATGACATGTTACGGGACTTCAATTTTAGAGGATTGAGTTGTATCCTGGGTGTGAGATTTTTTAAGGCGCCGCATATTGTATTCACATGTTTGTCGGAGCTCTCGTCCACCGGGAATTCTAGTACTATTTTTCGGCCTTCCCGTTCTCCGGTATGCCGTTCTCGTACTTCGACTCAACGTTCTCCTACACCACCACGCCGCTTGCCACGTCTTTCGGTCTCACCTTCTTATATAGGTCACCACGTTCGTCAGTCGCAGACTCCGTTTCTTATCATGCGGTTGTCCACGATTTGTCAACCTCTCGCTGAAGTTATATCACTCGTTCGCCCATTCCGGTCTCGTCGAGTTCCTCTGTTGATTCCTTTTCTTCAGTGTAAAGTTAGGAACATACGTCAATGATGGTTTTTCGGATAAATTGGATGCGCTTTTAGCATTGGTGCTGGATATGCTGTCTGCTTCGAATAATGGTCTTCCTCGTATTAAATGTCAGACAAAAGAATGCTTTCTCGCCGTATGTTATCTCGCCTATGTCATTTTTGTCTGGTTCGATGGTGATTAAATTAATATTTTGGGGATAGTTTTCTTTCACATTTCTGTCTTCTTTCAAAATTTTGTCTGGGCAAATTTTTAGACTTCACATGGTTTGTTTTTCCATCTGACATGTGTTTATTGTCTTCGGACGTACGTCGCTAAATTAATTGGCTCTTGTCGGAGTTTTCAAAATTTCTATATCTTGAAATTATTGCCTGACGATATTTTCTAAAAGTCAATATGAATCTCGGGCTTATCTGATAACACAGTCCTGCGTGATGGAGACAATGTGTATTCAATATCACGTCTCCACACGAACAATGAGTTCGACCCGCTGTGTTTGTTGTGGGTTTTTACGGGCTCTCGCGACCTCGTTTATTATTGCTCAATTTGTGACAGATTTGTATTTAGTCCCCGGCATTTCTGTAATTACAACACATATAAGGGTAGTGGGAAGAGGTGCCGACATACTGACTGCGTCACATGACTTCACAGAATAGTCCTCTGGTTAATCTATTCTAAAGCACATACCAAGAATTTAACGATTAGTGATATGTGTTGTATCTCAGGTACGCTTTTATTGTACCTGTTCATGTGGCAACTTGGATGATATGACCACACGGCCCCTAGCACCGGCATAAGCGGTATTAGATACAAATCTAGAGAGCTATGATGGAAATGCTCTGACAACTCGTATACTGGTAATTGGTGAGCTGTTTCGCTGTGACAACTCGTACATTGGAGATTGGTGAGCTGTATCGTCGTCAGATGTAAATGACGGCATTTAACACAAAAGACTAGTCTGTAAGGCCCGATGTCGACCCAGCATCAACTTCCCACAAATGCCAACATATATCAAAGACCAAAAGGTCTGTACAGGGGGCGGGCCTCGGGGACGAAACGTCCACCAGCAGAATCTCGCCATATACAGGAAAAAATTACAACACATATAAGGGAAGTGGGAAGAGGTGCCGACATACTGACTGCGTCACATGACTTCACAGAATAGTCTTCTGGTTAATCTATTCTAAAGCACATACCAAGAATCTAACGATTAGTGATATGTGTTGTATCTCAGGTACGCTTTTATTGTACCTGTTCATGTGGCAACTTGGATGATATGACCACACGGCCCCTAGCACCGGCATAAGCGGTATTAGATACAAATCTAGAGAGCTATGATGGAAATGCTCTGACAACTCGTATACTGGTAATTGGTGAGCTGTTTCGCTGTGACAACTCGTACATTGGAGATTGGTGAGCTGTATCGTCGTCAGATGTAAATGACGGCATTTAACACAAAAGACTAGTCTGTAAGGCCCGATGTCGACCCAGCATCAACTTCCCACAAATGCCAACATATATCAAAGACCAAAAGGTCTGTACAGGGGGCGGGCCTCGGGGACGAAACGTCCACCAGCAGAATCTCGCCATATACAGGAAAAAATTACAACACATATAAGGGAAGTGGGAAGAGGTGCCGACATACTGACTGCGTCACATGACTTCACAGAATAGTCCTCTGGTTAATCTATTCTAAAGCACATACCAAGAATTTAACGATTAGTGATATGTGTTGTATCTCAGGTACGCTTTTATTGTACCTGTTCATGTGGCAACTTGGATGATATGACCACACGGCCCCTAGCACCGGCATAAGCGGTATTAGATACAAATCTAGAGAGCTATGATGGAAATGCTCTGACAACTCGTATACTGGTAATTGGTGAGCTGTTTCGCTGTGACAACTCGTACATTGGAGATTGGTGAGCTGTATCGTCGTCAGATGTAAATGACGGCATTTAACACAAAAGACTAGTCTGTAAGGCCCGATGTCGACCCAGCATCAACTTCCCACAAGTGCCAACATATATCAAAGACCAAAAGGTCTGTACAGGGGGCGGGCCTCGGGGACGAAACGTCCACCAGCAGAATCTCGCCATATACAGGTAAAAATTACAACACATATAAGGGAAGTGGGAAGAGGTGCTGACATACTGACTGCGTCACATGACTTCACAGAATAGTCTTCTGGTTAACCTATTCTAAAGCACATACCAAGAATCTAACGATTTGTGATGTGTTGTATCTCAGGTATGCTTTTATTGTACCTGTTCATGTGGCAACTTGGATGATATGACCACATGGCCCCTAGCACCGGCATAAGCGGTATTAGATACAAATCTAGAGAGCTATGATGGAAATGCTCTGACAACTCGTATACTGGTAATTGGTGAGCTGTTTCGCCGTGACAACTCGTATATTGGAGATTGGTGAGCTGTATCGTTGTCAGATGTAAATGATGGCATTTAACACAAAAGACTAGTCTGTAAGGCCCGATGTCGACCCAGCATCAACTTCCCACAAGTGCCAACATATATCAAAGACCAAAAGGTCTGTACAGTAGGCGGGCCTCGGGGACAAAACGTCCACCAGCAGAATCTCGCCATATACAGGAAAAAATTACAACACATATAAGGGTAGTGGGAAGAGGTGCCGACATACTGACTGCGTCACATGACTTCACAGAATAGTCCTCTGGTTAATCTATTCTAAAGCACATACCAAGAATCTAACGATTAGTGATATGTGTTGTATCTCAGGTACGCTTTTATTGTACCTGTTCATGTGGCAATTTGGATGATATGACCACACAGCCCCTAGCACCGGCATAAGCGGTATTAGATACAAATCTAGAGAGCTATGATGGAAATGCTCTGACAACTCGTATACTGGTAATTGGTGAGCTGTTTCGCTGTGACAACTCGTATATTGAAGATTGGTGAGCTGTATCGTCGTCAGATGTAAATGACGGCATTTAACACAAAAGACTAGTCTGTAAGGCCCGATGTCGACCCAGCATCAACTTCCCACAAGTGCCAACATATATCAAAAGTCTGCCTTTTAGTGCTGAGCTTTTAAGGCCTATTGTGATCTCTACATTAAACGAACAGGTTTGTTTCGTTGATTCATGAATTTTATGCATTGAGTTTGTGTAAATCTCAAGTAGGATTGTAAATAGTATCCTCACCGGCGGGGGTTTCGTCTTTTCCCGCCGGGGAGATCTGATACTTTATTTGCAGCCCGTCAATTTTCATGTTGTTGTTGTAACTTCTGTTCGGACTTGCAGTTTTGGTAGGTTCACCTTCATACATTCAGTTCCTTGGTCCTACCAAAATGTAATCTCTTGTTATTTCAAGTATTATTACGTTGATTTTGATATACTGTGTTCAAGAGAGATCTTACAGAGGTTTTTTATATGCCTTTCATGCTGACATGAATTTGAAGCGTGATTGTTGCATTTGTGTTACGTAATCACAACTCAACCCTATTTACTACGACTCTTTGTCGCATCTTAATGAGCTTCTTTACTGATCTCTTTATGTAATTAAGGGTGTGTCGAACAACAATGAGATCACGTGTTGGTTTACGTCAGTGAGTAAACCTATTCACCCACTCGCCCTTGTTATTGTGAAAGTGTGATATTCTTGAAACACAAATGTCTGATTATTTACATTGTGATTTGTTTTGTTTCACACCAAGTTGGTCCCATCTGTATACTGTATTACACTTATAATTCAGATGGAGTTATGCACTAATTTTAATTTCTTCCCTATGAGAAAATTTAAAATTACTAGCGTGAGTGGGAATGTATTTGGCCGGCCAAGGATCAAGCCTAATGACACGTAAGTCGTGAAGTCTTCTATGGTTTCTTTCTACCAAGTATGTATTACCGGTACAGTCTACTAGAGCATCAAACTGCTTTTTAGTAATGTTCTTACTGTTCTTCTTCTCGACAAATTGTTCGTGTTAGGTCATTTCAAATTCTAAATTTTGAATAACCTCACTTTCCTGCCGGCGAGAGACTTAAATGTATTTCCTCTCTTCGGGAATTTAAAATTCTTTAAGGATCTTTCTTGGTTACCTGGAAAAATCTTTGTTCTGGATGTCGGTTGTGTGACTATTTGGTTATTAATAGTAACATTGTTGTAAATTTTAATATTCTCTCCATATAAAACTCCAGTACTGAATTTCATGTACAGGAGACAAATTACATCGGGAGAAGCCATAATGTAACCATGTTCACTGACACATTATTCATGTTCACTGACACAAAGATCCATAATCCCATTTATCTCATTGAGCTTACATTTGGTGATTAACGCTACAAACATTTAATATGTTCATCTCTACTGCGTTTAAAGAGAAGGAAAATTATTACAATCGACTTCGGGGTTACTGTTTGCAACGCCCTTCTGTTACGTCGTGTACTTTTATAAGTTTGTATCCTGCTCCATTATGAGCATGTATATACATTAAGTTGTTGTGAATGAGGAAATCACTACGTTGTTTATCATATACAACGTTTCTCGCATTTTTTCACATTACGCTTTCCTATTACACCTTGACGACATGTTCATTACGCCGTCATGTGTCTCTCATACACCTGTGCGTCGTTCTATTACATCGGTTAGACGTTTCCGGTACGCCATAACGCCGTTTGTCGCGTCATTTCTTCATTTGCGAGATGCATATTTTATATCCATTCATCGGCACTTCCTTTGATTCTCCATCGTCGGTCGTCGGCGGGAGGGGAAGTCCGTTCGTTTGGCGTCAACCTTCCACTTGTATCAATTCCTCTCGGGTTTTTCACATTGTGATTTACTTAGGTTCGTCGTTACTCTACGAAGAGAGTTCTGTTCAGACCTTGTTGTTTCCAGTCTGGAGTTCAGAATATCAAAATTGTATTGGAATCAGCAGTATTTGGTCAAATACTGTTATATGGAATAGGTCTTTGGATTATGGACGTGGATATTCTCTGAGGACGACGGCGGGATTGTGAATGACGGACTAGTCACCTTTAATTGAATTCAGCACAGTGTTGTATTAACACAGAACCATGTTGACTTTAACACACAAACATTGTGTTGAGATCCATTTACCTTAGGATTGTGCTTAAACAACACAATGTTTTCGTGGTGTACTTGGGGGACAGTTTTTTCCTGTATTCCTGTATAGACCGTTACACCAATGGTTAGACTTTGACATTATGGTTCTGTCATCAACCTTAAGGTTGTTTATTATATGTAGGACCTTACTCACTACGTTCGTTTTTCGGGTTCGACCTCTACAGCGGATTTATTTGTCCTGGTGCCGAGGACGTGATACCGTTCCCGACTCTATTTTCCTCGTAATTGACTTCCTCCTTCACCTTCACCAGGATAGCAAGTCTCATATTAGCACCATGGAAGGCTATCGATCTGCTCTGGCTAGGGTGTTACGTCTTACCTTTGGTACCGACTTTAGCCTTAACGATAATATCTCTGCGCTTATTCGCGCCTTCGCATTACAGTCGCGTTGTACTCGCCAACTGTTACCGAAATGGGATATCGGTGTAGTTCTGTGTGCTCTGATTATACCACCTTTTGAACCCTTAGAGTCCGCGTCTATAAAAGCTGTGTCTTATAAGACGGCCTTCGTGGCGGCGTTTGCTTTGGCGTCCAAAGTGTTCTGAACTTCATGCTCTTGAAAGATCTTCTATGACCTGGACAGCGGATTGGTCTTGCATTTCTTTTCGGCCCATTCCTGAATTTATCGCCAAAAATGAGTCTGTTCGTTCAGGTCCGCGCGCTCAACGTTCGTACTCCATTCCTGCGTTGTCAGACTTTGTACATGGTCTCGAGGACGATCTTCTGCTATGTCCTGTTCGAGCCATCCGCCACTATCTTACTCGTACCGATTCCGTTCGCGGCTCTCGGCTACGGTTATTCTGTCCCTTCGCCTGTCAGCAAGGCTTGACATTTAAAAAAGCCGCGTAGTTGAAGACCATAAAATAGTCATATCAATTGGCAGAAGGTAGATATACCATTGACGCCCCCACTACTGTCTTCTTCTTCTAATGTGATTCGTGCCATCGCTGCGTCATGGCCTTTATGGAAGAACTGGCCCCTCCATGATATTGTCCTGTCTTGTGCCTGAACAATTAACTCCACGTTCACTAATTTCTGTCTGAGAGATATGACAGTGCAATCAATAGTGTGACCACGCTTGGGCCAATGGTGGCTACCCAGCACGTTGCGAGTAATTTCAGAAAAAGAGGGGGGGGGGCGGCAAAATTGTCACCATCGCGGCAAGACAGCCATCTTGCTGTATCATCTCATCTCATTCTCATCTCAGTCATATTATTATTATTACATATATTATATGATAAAAGGCATCTCAGAAGGTAGAAATAAGTCAGTTGACCGGCCGTGGATTCTATAATCACCAATGAAGGCCTGACACTAGGATAGGGTTTACT